>JAOWBU010000157.1:0-50000 GCA_026212405.1 Petrea volubilis | reverse complement strand
TACCAAGAAAATTAAAAAGAAAGTAGCCACTCAAAGATTAAATAAATTAGTTAACAAGAATTATTAAGTAATTTTACATGACCAAATTAATATAATGGATCATCAATTAATATATCATAAGTCAAGCTTATAATGGAATTAGTGACACAATTACATTGTTAAAGGATTATTGTAACATAGTAACTAGGATTGGATGGTTATGCAAATAAACTAATTTAACTAAAATTTGGTTTAATTAGTTGACGACATCTAAGGGGATTTAATGGGCCGACCTGTATTAGCTTTGTTGGACTTTTCGGTGAGGATTATATTCAGTCCTTGTTGGGGATAGAATAAATTGATTGTGTGTTGTCTGTTTTCAAAAGGTTATCATTATGTCTCGAGAATAGTGGCACCTTCATATGAGTTTTGGGGAAAGTGTTGATCATGGAGAAACTCAGTAGCCGGTCATAGTGTTATTCATGGCATAATCCATGATATAACCGCGAGGAAATCCATTGGTTACGTCTGTAGTATTTTGTAGTGTCTGGGCATGTTAATTAGCTGTTTATGAATAAAGGGGGCATATTATCTACCTCTTACGTCAATTAAATACCAAAATATAGTGTGATTAAAATTATTTAGACAATCCTCATTTCATAAGTTAATCAGAGTTGAGTTAGACTCAAACCTACATGCCACATCTATTAAATGCCAATTTGCAAGGGGGGATGGTGTTAACTATATCCTACATCAATAAAGTATCAAAATGTGGTGAAATTTGTAATGATTTGGACAATTTTTACCTTATAAACTTTTCAACACAAACAACTCTTGCAAGGATAGGGGCAGTACATATTTTTTTATTCAAAATATTAATTTTACGTATTTATTGAAATATGTAAATTTGATTTTTTTTATGATAATAGAAGACAATTTGAAAATGACTTTTTTAGATTTAAAAATGGGTGATGTTCCAATGCTCGTGCATGGTGTGGAAATAAGGATAAGATGACGAAATGCGTTAGATTGTGACGTCCGGTCCTAACTATTCCCAACTTTATTTTATTTTCTGGTGTGGATAATTGATACCGCCATGACCAATAAGATTATATGGTCTTTTTAATGTATATTTTCTTAGTCGTCTCGTGCTTTTAGGGTTATATTTCTTTTTCTCTCTTTCTTTATCATCAGTCAAGTCAATACTTCACTCACAAATTTCTATTTCTTCCTATTTCTTTTTTTTTTTTTGTTTAAATAATTTAGAATATCTCAGTTTATTTCTACTAATCTTCTTATTAACTTTATTCATTTAATGTATCAAAAAATAATGAAATAGGATACATCTATTGTGGGACAGTGGAGTATATACCTCTGATTCAGAATAAATATCAAATGTACTAATTAATGAAATATGTAAAGAATTGATTCTTATGATAATATATAAAAGATAATTAATTAAATCTCATTCAAATCTATAATTTTATTCATATTATAATAAATGGATAATTTTCACTTTTTAAATTAATTTGGGTCGAGTCAGACTCAAACTTATAACATTTCGACATTTCACATATATTAAATGCCAAGATGCAAGGGGGGAATGGTGTTAACTATATCCTACATCAATAAAGTATCGAATTGTGGTGAGATTTATAATAATATAAGTAATTTTTACCTTACCAACTTTTCGACACAAGCAAGTTTTTGTAGGATAGGGGAGTATATATTTCTTGATTCAAAATAATTAATTGTACTTATTTGTTGAAATATGTAAATTTGATTTTTTATGATAATAGAAGGCAATTAAAAATGATTTTTTAAATTAAAAATGGGTGGTGTTCCAATGCTTGAGCATGGTGTGGAAATAAGGATAAGATGATGAAATGCATTAGATTGTGATGTCCCGTCTTAATTATTGCCAACTTTATTTTTATTTTCTAGTGTGGAAAATTGATATTGCCGTGACAAATAAGATTATATGGTCTTTTTAACGTATATTTTTCTTAGTCGTGTCGTATTTTTTGGGTTATATGTCTTTTCTCTTCTTTTTTTTTTTTTATCATGACTCAAGTCAATATTTGACTCACAAATTTCTATTTCTTTCTCTTCCTTTTTTTAAAAAAATAATTTAGAATATCTTAGTTTATTTCTCCTGAGTCTCTTTATTAACTTTTATTCATTTATTGTATATATCCAAAAAAAATGAAATAGGAGACATCTTTTGTGGGACGGTCGAGTATGTATCTCTGATTTAGAATAATCAAATGTACTAATTAATGAAATACGTAAAGAATGGATTCTTATGATAATATATAAAAGATAATTAATTAAATCTCATTCCAATCTATATTTATATTTATATTAAACGTGTAGATCTTCTAAGGTATTTGTTTCTAATATTTAATGGCTATTATTCCTTTAGTTATATGATTAATTCTTATTTTAGTTTCTGAGTCATTAAATTTATGAGAAATCTTGTGAACTTCTAACCACGTATAATTGTAAGCTTAATAAAGATAGATATGTATTGGTTTCAAACTTCAGCAGATTAGTTTCTATTAATAAGAATTAACGATTTAGAAGAATTCTAAAATCTCCATGACTTCAGAATTTTCATGTATACTATTTTGATATCAAATTACTAAATTATGTTTCTAGAGAAATAATCGATAATCATGATTTTTGCGAAACTCAAATCATAAAACATACAACAAAAATAGAACAATAAGGTATTAAGCACATGTTATATTAATGTTGGTTTTGAAACCTATGTTATTTTTAGTTATAACTGGTATGAAGGAAAAAGCTATGTAAAATACAAACTGGTATAAAGGAAAAAGCTATGTAAAAACAAAAAAGAAAAATATTTGTTTCTAAGAAACTATTTTTATATTCCAAAAAAAGAATTAGAAAATGAATATAAATTTTTTTCTAATTTATAGAATTCAGCTACCCAATAGCTTGGTAGATATTATCGTGTTACTGACTCAATTATATATTCATGGTTGTGTTAGATAAACAAGCTTTAGTGACTACGTAGCAATAGCTATGAAAATCCTGCAATTTATAATAAGAGAAAAAGTTATGAAAATCAGTTATACATTAACAAAAAAAATGTATTTCTGCTTTTTTGACACTTTATGTGACACCATAAAAGTATTGGTTACTTTATGTAATACATCTGAGTATGTAATTAATGAACCATAAACACGCTTTCTTATGTTAATTTACTTTGATTTGTTTTTAAAATCAAATCATTTTGTATTACTTCATACAAATGCTTTCACGTGCAAGGTATAATTAAAACTTCGTAATGTTCTGCATTTGTGTGGAAATAACGATAACAAGACTAGATTTACTCTTAATTATTCATCTTTTTTTTAATTAATTATTCATACTACTTATTACATACGTTGTTATTAATTGCCAATTTCATTTCCATTTTCTAGTGTGGAAAATTGACTACAGAAAATTACAACATTGGCCTGAGTCAAGTCTTCTATTGTCTGGTTTATATATGCTTTCTGAAAATTACTTAAAGGGTTCAAACTATATGACAAGTGCACTTTACCCCCTCAACTCTCTCTCTCGCTGTATGTATATATATGCCTGCATGCAACTTATCTTAAGATACTGGACCAACAATCAATATAGTTTCTGAATTCCAACGCATTTGCAAATGATTACGATGAGTGTCCCACAGCCAAAGCCAAACTTTTGGCCCTCACCTTTGTTTTTCCTAGTTATTTTATCCATACACATGCCTTCCCTCCCTTTAAGATATTGTATTCCAGAAAAAAACAAAACTAGTAGTATTCTCTGTCCAGAAATTGAAAAGGAAGCTCTTCTAAGCTTCAAACAATCCCTGGAAGATCCCTCAGGTCAATTGTCTTCATGGTTTGATGTTTCTGAAACTGATTGTTGCAAGTGGAAAGGTGTGGTTTGCCAAAACTTCACTGGCCATGATCATGTTCATGAGCTCCACCTTCAAAATTATCTTAAGTTTTCAGATGATTATGATTATGATTATCAGCACTTTTCAGCTGGTTTACGCGGAAAAATAAACCCTTCTTTACTCAATCTGAAACAGCTAAGGTATCTTGACCTCAGCCAAAATGATTTTGGAGAGACAATCCCTTCCTTCATCGGTTCGTTCACAAGCCTGGAGTATTTGAATTTATCGTTTGCTGGATTCCATGGAATCATTCCTCATGCTATCGGAAATCTTTCAAATTTACGCACAGTGAGCTTGGGGGTCTTTGATTATCAAGAGCAGCTGCTTGATGCTGACAAACTTGAATGGTTGTCGAGGCTTTCTCAATTGGAGCATCTCAACTTGAATGGTGTGAACCTCAGCAAAGCTACAGAAGATTGGTTACAGGTGATCAACACACTTCCCTCTTTGGTAGAACTACATTTCCAATCTTGTAGTCTTACTTTCATTGATCCTCTGATTAATGGTGGTAATATTTCTTCTTCTCTGAGGTATCTTGACCTTAACTTCAATAAGTTTAATGAAACAATCCCTTCATTCATTGGGTCGTTCATGAATCTTGAGCATTTGGATTTATCAAGTGCGGGATTTCATGGACTATTCCACATACTATTGGAAATCTTTCAAATTTACACACTTTGCATTTGGCGGACTTCCTGGCGCCCTTCCTTTTGGCGGCCTTCCAGCTTGATGTTGACAACCTCGAATGGTTGTCAGGGCTTTCTCAATTGGAGTATCTCAACATGAATTGGGTGAACCTCAGTAAAGCTGCAGCCAATTGGGTACATGTGGTCAACACACTTCCTCATTTGGCAGTGTTGCGTTTCAGCTTTTGCAGTCTTAATTTCTTTGTCAATCCCCCAATTAATGATGTTAACATTTCTTCTTCCCTAGCTACCCTTGAACTTTCCGCTAACGAGTTTCATTCTAGCTATCCTTGATCTTTTGTTGTTCCGAGATGGATTTTTCAACTCAAGAACCTCATTTTGCTTGATCTGAGCAACAACAATTTTGAAGGCCCAATTCCTAGTACTAGCAACACCACTAGACTCCAATACATTTATCTCTTTTCTAATACTTTCAATTCCACTATTCCCGATTGGCTCTACTTTTGCAAAGACCTTCGCTTTCTCTCTTTGATGGACAAGTCTCTCCATGGAACAATTTACAGTGCCATAGCAAATCTCAGCTCTCTCAACACCCTCGATTTATCATTGAATGAGCTCTCTGGCGAAATACCAAGAGAAATTGTTAAATTGTGCAAAATGCAATCATTGGACTTATCTGGAAATAAGTTGCAAGGTGAAATTTCAGATTCCTTTGGGAACATGTCAGAATGCTTCTTAGGCACTTTGGAATTCCTAAAGTTAAGTGACAATCAACTTTCCGGTCATCTAACTCATCAATTTGGAGAATTTAAGCATCTTCAGACCCTTGATCTTAGCAGCAACTTATTATCCGGCGCAATTCCAGTCAATCTAGGAAATACATTATCTCTAAAATGGATAGATCTATCTGATAACAAATTGACTGGAAATCTGATAGAGAGTTTGGGGCAACTTTCTAACTTGCAGTCTCTTTCAATTGATGATAACAAACTAGAAGGGGTTGTTACTGAAAGTCACTTTGCCAATCTCACAAATTTAAGATATTTATCTGCTAGTGGAAATCGCTTGACTTTGAAGGTGAATCCAAATTGGATTCCACCCTTCAAACTTGAGAAGCTAGGACTTGGTTCATGGGATTTGGGTATGGACACTAAGATTCCCTCATGGCTCAACACACAGAAAAATATTATTGAGACACTTGATTTATCTAATACTGGGATCTCAGGTCATGTTCCTGATTGGTTTTGGGGGATTGGTGACTTGAATCTCTCTCACAACCATCTCCATGGCAAGATTCCAGATAGAATTAACAATACCTCTGTAGAGTTGAGTTCTAATCAATTCAGCGGTTCATTGCCTCGATTAATAAACAGTTACTTGGACATGTTGTATCTGTCCAATAACTCTTTTTCAGGGGGTTTATCTCAATTGCTTTGTGATGGCAAAACAAATGAAAGTTCTAACAAGTTGACAATTCTTTATCTAGAGGGAAACCAATTAACAGGCGAATTACCAAATTGTTGGATGAAATGGCCATTATTGATGTCGTTGAATTTAGGAAATAACAACTTGTCTGGAAGTATCCCAAATTCCATCGGATTTCTTGTAAATTTGTTGTCTTTGAATTTGCACAACAATAGGTTTTCAGGCCAAATACCGTTTTCGATGCGTAACTGCACTGATTTAGGGAAGATCGACTTTGCTGATAATAGCCTCGAAGGAAATTTACCAACGTGGGTAGGGACCAGTCTGCCCAACTTGAGGATTCTCAATTTACGATCAAACAAGTTGAATGGTAATATTTCATCATATATATGCCATCTAAACCATCTTAGGATCTTAGATCTCTCAAAAAACAAAATCTCCGGAATGATACCTAAGTGTGTCAATAATTTCTCTGTGATGGCAAGAAAACAAGTTTTGGTGATCATAATCGTTGGATCAATGAAGATACGATATGGAGGGCAATGGGGAAAATTCAAGAGGGTGCATCTGTCTTTACAAAAGGACGTGAATTATACTACAACACCATTCTTCATATGGTTACCAATATTGACCTTGCAGAGAATAATTTGTCCGGATATATCCCAAATGAGTTAACAAGTCTAGTGGAGCTAAGATCACTCAACTTATCAGTAAATCAGTTAACGGGAGTGATCCCTTTTAACATTGGAGACATGAAGCAATTGGAATCTCTAGATTTCTCAAGAAACTCTCTGTTTGGTGAAATTCCCAACAGCATCACAACTATGTCTTTTTTGAATTATTTGAATTTGTCTTACAACAAGTTGACAGGAAGAATACCAGAAAGCACACAGATCCTAGGTTTGGATGCTTCGAGTTTTATTGGGAACCAACTTTGTGGCCCTCCATTAACAAGTAACTGCAGCAATGACCATGAAGTTACTAGACCAATGAATAAAGCAGAGAATGAAGGCGATAAATCTAAGATAGAGTGGGTTTATGTATTCATGTCTTTATGATTTGCTCTGGGATTTTCAGCTGTATGTAGTACATTGATCTTGAACAAGTCATGGAGGAATGCCTATTTTGGGTTACTAGAAGATATGTGGAACAAGCTTTATGTATTTTTCTATATCAGATGGACAAGGCTCACAAAAGGACGATCAAGTTGAATTCGTGACAGGTAAGTGTGCCTATTGAATATGCACGTTGTTCGTTGCATTTTTATTTTATTCAATTTTAACATTTTTAGATGCGTTTTGTTTTGTTGTTAGTTTTGCCCTTTCATTTTGTTTTGTTATAACAAGAGTAACTACATTGTTGTAGTATTTGTAATTTTACTCTATGCAATATTAAATGGTTTAGCAAATAATTTTAGAAACTAATTCAATAAAATTAAAAACGCAAAAAAGAAGGCAGATGCATGAGAGTTGCAAGTTTAAAAGCTTTGATGCCATTGAGAATAAACAAGGTCATTCTATGATTAGTCATATTCGTAGCTAATTAATCTTAGTCACGTCCTAAAATAACACATACAAATTTATAATTTCTCAATAGGTTTATAGTCATTTGTTTTCTAAAGATGACTGGCTATTGAGGAGCTTTTCTCTACACAACTCTTTTTTCTTTATTCACAGTTCCTTAACAAATCCTTCCCTTCTCCGCTCTCATATTCTTAATTCTCTATTGTTGCACAAAATTTTTCGCTCATTCTTTTGGACAAAACAGTGCATTAGATTTTCATTCCGGAAAAGGGTGCAAGTATAGTTTGTTGAAAACATGTGTACGTACATGTTAGTAAAAGTGAAGGTCGCTTTGAGTGATTTCCGTTTTTTCTCCAATTTTCCTTACTTTCAAGTTAATTGTGTGACTTTTACTCATGCAATTAGACCTGTATCTTTTTTGTTACTTTTAACTATTTGTTTTTCTTATTTTGGTGCATCATAGAAGAAAACGAGGTGTTTGATTTTTCAAGGCAGAGACAAGGCTGTGATGTTCAAGAGGGAAAGTGAAGACAATTCGTCATGTTGGTGAGAAAGGAATAAAAGATACTGTTTATTTTCGTACCTAGAGAAATAAAGGAAGCGAATGTGTCAGATATATATATATATATATGTGTGTGTGTGTGTGTGTGTGTGTGTGTGTGTGTGTGATGGACAGCCTAATAAAGATATATGGGTAGGCCTTTTAAACTTTCATCACACACACACATATATATATATATGATAAGCAGCCTAATAAAGATATATTGATAGGCCTTTTGAACTTTCATCTTATATTGTGAACTTACGTAAATTAGTTTGTGTTAATAAGCATGACAATTTGAGAAGAATTCTATTATTAAGACTATGATTTCAAATCAATCAATTTATTTCTCAACAAAGTTAAAATGATAAGGTTTATCTAAATTAGTAAGTTGGATAACCCTGAAAAGTGTATTAAAAAAAAGAACTTTTTTTGTGTGTCTGTGTGTGCGTGTGTGTTATTGCCTCTCAAGTATATATTCATAGTTGTGTTAAATAAAAAAGATTAGGTGACTGTGAAGATGCCAAATATTCTGGTTTTTGTGGATACGTATTACAACATTGCAATATAACACCGCAGAAAAATTTTGCAAATCAAAAGATCATTAAAAAAAAGTATTCTGCATTTGTGTGGAAATAATGATACCATGACCGGATTTACACTTAATTAGTCACCCTTTTTTATTATTAATAATAATTATTCATATTATTTATTACATACGTTGCTATGTCCTGTCGTTATTAATTGTCAATTTCATTTTCGTTACTACAAAAAATTATGACATTGACCTGAGTCAAGTCTATGCTTGACTTTTAAATTAAATAAGTACTTTACCTCTTCAATCTACAAAAATATAGCTTTTTCCAAAGTTGTCCTTCTTGTCAAAATATTTGAAAAAAAAAAAAAAAAGATACGGATCAATTAAAAAAGATTAATATTCTAAAGTGTTATTTGCACTTAACAATATAAAGTAACAAATTTAAACGTTCTTTGATTCTTATAAAACACCATAAATTGTTGTAGTTAATTAATTACATGGATTAATTATTTGTTTCAGTGTGTGTTAAGAAACTTCAGAGTCTTAAGAGTGTATACAGCTTTTAGCTTTCGAGTATGTATTTTCAGTTGTATACACAACCTCTAGAGCTGTTTAGCTTTCGAAATGAGGTTCAACGTAGCAGTGCGGCTTGGAACGGACCTCTGAATTGTCTTATCCTGAAAGGAGTATCGCATACTCATCGCACCGGTCAGTGGGGCGAATATTTCTTTAAGTCAAACCAGCTCAACCCGGTGATTCAGTCGTACATTTTCAAATAAATACTGATAAGTTTACTGAACTTTGTTGTTTATTTATTTGTTTACGGCATTGTTTGATTTGCTTTTGGCTATAGTGTTTTTACTGTAAAACTGTTATTGTATTATATTTATATTATCGAATAAATTCACCTACGAGAATGTCGAGTTTTAGATATACTGTTCTATTGTTTCCAACAAAATGCGTTAGATTGCGATATCCCATCCTAATTATTGTCAACTTTATTTTTATTTTCAAGTGTGAAAAATTGATACCGCCATTACCAATAAGATTATATGGTCTTTTTAATGTATATTTTTTTCAGTCGTCTTCATGTTTTTTGGGTTATATTTCTTTTTCTCTCTTTCTTTATCATGAGTCGACTTGACTCACAAATTTCTATTTCTTTTTCTTTCTTTCTTTCTTTCTTTTTTAAAAATAATTTAGAATATCTCAGTTTATTTCTATTGAGTCTTCTTATTAACTTTATTCATTTATTGTATCCAAAAATAATGAGATAGGAAACATCTTTTGTGGGACAGTGGAGCATCTCTCTGATTCAGAATAATCAAATGTACTAATGAATGAAATATGTAAAGAATTGATTCTTATGATAATATAAAAGATAATTAATTAAATTTCATTCCAATCTATAATTGTATTTATATTATAATAAACGTGTAGATCTTCTAATGTATTTGTTTCTAATATTTAATGACTGTTACACCTTTAGTTATATGATTAATTCTTATTATAGTTTCTGAGTCACTAAATTTATGAAAAAACTTTTGAACTTCTAACCACGTAAGATTGCAAGCTTAATAAAGAAAGATAACTCTTTGAAACTTTCATTTGATATTTGTGACTTTCAGCAGATTAGTTTCTATTAATAAGAATTAACGATTTAGAAGAATTCTAAAAGCTCGATGATTTTAGAATTTTCATATATACTATTTTGACATCAAATTACTAAATTATGTTTATAGAGAAATAATCGATAATCATGATTTAGCAAAACACAAATCATAATATATATATATATATATATATTTATATATATCACCTTTTTTTTAATCAAAACAATAAGGTTCATCAAAATAAGGCGTATGGCGATTAAGTTTTTCGTGTTGTAGATATTTAATAAGAGAATCATCTCATCAAAAAAAATGTAGGATAATATTTCTGATTTTTTGACTCTTTCAGATGTCCTGCAATTAGTCACATTACTTATTACATACGTTGCTACGTCCTGTCGTTATTAATTGCCGACTGCATTTTCGTGTTCTGGTGTGGAAAATGGACTACAGAAAATTAAAACATTGACCTGACTCCTGAGTCAAGTCCATGCTTGTAAGTCTTCGAAAACACTTTGCCTCTTCAATCTACAAAAATATAACTTTTTCCAAAGTTGTCCTTCTTATCAAAATATTGGGAGAAAAAAAAACGGATCAATTAAAAAAGATTAATATTCTAAAATGTAATTTGCACTTAAAAATATAAAGTAACAAATGTAAACATTCTTTGATTATTGTAAAACACCAAAAATTGTTGTAGTTAATTAATTACATGGATTAGTTATTTTTTTCAGTAAATTATTTATTTAGTTATTGATCAATATATAGAAGCTTCTCTTTATGAAAATAAAAATAAAAGTGATACTTGCATATATAGCCATAAATTTGAAGCTCTATACTCAAAGATTAGCTGTAAATTTGAATAAGTTAATATTATGTCATCTTTTTAGTTAGCAAAATTTACATTAGTTACTTCATAATTTAAATACAAATACTTTCTAATATTTTATATTTCAATTTTTATAAATATATGCACTTGAGGGGTGAAAATCGAAATTAATTTTAATTTTATGAATTGAGGGGGTAGAGTGCCTATTGGCAAAGTTCGGGGAGCAAAGTAACACCAAGCAAAGAGTTCGAGTGGTCAAATAGAGATTAACCAACAAACTAAGTCGCTCTTCCTATATATAAGCCCACAACTGATCGTTTCATATCATACAAATAATCAATACAGTTTCTAATTTCCAACACATTGCAAATGATCGTGATGAGTGTCCCAAAGCCAAAGCCAACCTTTTGGTCCTCACCTTTGCTTTTCCTAGTTATTGTATCCATACATATGCCTTCCCTCCCTTTAACCTATTGTATTCCTGAAAATCACAGAAGTACTACTAGTATCCTCTGTCCACAAATTGAAAAAGAAGCACTTCTAAGCTTCAAGCAGTCACTAGAAGATCCCTTGGGACAGTTGTCTTCATGGATTAATGGTACTGATCAAGTTGATTGTTGCAACTGGAAAGGTGTGGTTTGCAACAACTTCACTGGCCATGTCCACGAGCTCCATCTTCGAGGCCATAGTCATTATGTGTACGACCCAGATGGCTATATTGATAAGTATATTTCATCTGGCTTACATGGAAAAATAAATCCTTTTCTCCTCAATCTGAAACAATTGAGGTATCTTGACCTCAGCAAAAATGATTTTGGAGAAATAATCCCTTCCTTCATCGGTTCGTTCACAAGCTTGGAGTATTTAAATTTGTCATTTGCTGGATTCAACGGAACCATTCCTCATGCTATCGGAAATCTTTCAAATTTACGCACTTTGAGTTTGGAGCTCGACAATTCTCATCAAGAGCAGCTACTTGATGCTGACAATCTTGAATGGTTGTCAGGGCTTTCTCAATTGGAGCATCTCAACTTGAATGGTGCGAACCTCAGCAAAGCTGCAGAAGATTGGTTCCAGGTGATCAACACACTCCCCTCTTTGGTAGAGCTACATTTCCAATCTTGCAGTCTTACTTTCATTGATCCTCTGATTAATGGTGTTAACATTTCTTCTTCTCTGAAGTATCTTGACCTTAGCCACAATAATTTTAATGGCACAATCCCTTCCTTCATCGGGTCATTCACCAGTCTAGAGTATTTGGATTTATCACAAGCGGGATTTATAGGAACTATTCCCCATACTATTGGAAATCTTTCAAATTTGCACACTTTGGGGCTAGAAAATTTTCGGAGCCAACAACTGGATGTTGACAACCTCGAATGGTTGTCTGGGCTTTCTCAATTGGAGGATCTCAACTTGAATGGTGTGAACCTCAACAAAGCTGCAGCCAATTGGGTACAGGTGGTCAACACACTTCCTCATTTGGCGTCACTGCATTTCAGCTCTTGCGGTCTTAATTTCTTTGTTGATCCCTCGATTAATGATGTTAACATTTCTTCTTCCCTAACTATCCTTGATCTTTCTTCAAACAAGTTTCAATCTTTTGTTTTTCTGAGATGGATTTTTCAACTCAAGAACCTCATTTCGCTTGATCTGAGCTTCAACTATTGTGAAGGCCAAATTCCTAATGCTAGCAGCACCACTAAACTCCAACACATTGATCTCTCATATAATCATTTCAATTCCACCATTCCAGATTGGCTCTACTTTTGCAAAGACCTTCGGTTTGTCTCTTTGACATACAACTCTCTCCATGGAACAATTTCCAGTGCCATAGCAAATCTCAGCTCTCTCAACACCCTCCATTTATCAGGGAATGAGCTCTCTGGGGAAATACCGAGAGAAATTGTTAAATTGTGCAAAATGCAATCATTGGACTTATCTGGAAATCAGTTGCAAGGTGAAATTTCAAATTCCTTTGGGAACATGTCAGATTGCTTCTTAGGCACTTTGGAATACCTAAAGTTAAGTGACAATCAACTTTCTGGTCATCTAACTGATCAATTTGGAGAATTCAAGCATCTTCAGACCCTTGATCTTAGAAACAACTTATTATCGGGTGCAATTCCACTCAATCTAGGAAATCTATTGTCGCTAAAACGGATAGATCTATCTTATAACAAGTTGACTGGAAATCTGATAGAGAGTTTGGGGCAACTTTCTAACTTGGAACATCTCTCGATTGAATATAACAAACTAGAAGGGGTTGTTACTGAAAGTCACTTTGCCAATCTCACAAATTTAAGAGATTTATTTGCAAGTGGAAATCGCTTAACTTTGACGGTGAACCCAAACTGGATTCCACCTTTCAAACTTGAGACATTGAAACTTGCTTCGTGGGTCTTGGGTATGGACGCTAAGATGCTCTCATGGCTCAACACGCAAAAAAGTACCATTGCGACACTTGACTTATCTAATACTGGGATCTGAGGTCATGTTCCTGATTGGTTTTGGGGGATTGGTTATTTGAATCTCTCTCACAACCATCTCTATGGCAAGATTTCAGATAGAATTGTCAATGGGCACATCATATACTTGAGTTCCAATCAGTTCAGCGGTTCACTGCCTCGAATAAACAAATATGCGCTAGTATTGGATCTTTCCAATAACTCATTTTCAGGAGGCCTATCCAAATTGCTTTGTGATGAAAGTTCTTATAGCTTGAGAATGCTTGATCTAGGGGGAAACCAATTAACAGGCGAATTACCAAATTGTTGGATGAAATGGACATATTTGGAGGTATTGAATTTAGAAAATAACAACTTGTCTGGAAGTATCCCAAATTCCATCGGATTTCTTGTATATTTGTTGTCTTTGAATTTGCACAACAATAGGTTTTCTGGCCAAATACCGTTTTCGATGCGTAACTGCACCCATTTAAGGATGATCGACTTTGCCGATAATAGCCTTGATGGAAATTTACCACCATGGGCGGGGACAAGCCTACCCGATTTGAGGATTCTTATTTTACGATCAAACAAGCTGAGTGGTAATATTGCTTCACATATATGCCACCTAAAGAATCTTAGGATCTTGGATCTCTCAAAGAACGAATTTTTTGGGATGATACCTAGGTGTGTTGGTAACTTCTCTGCAATGGCTACTAAAAGTTCTGTGATTAATGAGTACAATCCTGTTCAACCGGGACCTGTCGTGAGTGCTTTCTACCCAAGAGGAAGTGAATTTCGTGATAGTACATCTGTCTTCACAAAAGGACGTGAATTCAACTACGACATCATTCTTCCATTGGTTACGAACATTGACCTTGCGAAGAATAATTTTTCTGGAGATATTCCAAAAGAGTTAACAAGTCTAGTGGAGCTAAGATCCCTCAACTTATCAGAAAATCACTTGACAGGAGTGATCCCTGTTAACATTGGAGACATGAAGCAATTGGAATCTCTAGATTTGTCGAGAAACTCTCTGTTCGGTGAAATTCCCAACAGCTTCACAACTATGTCTTCTTTGAATTATTTGAATTTGTCTTACAACAACTTAACAGGAAGAATACCAAAAAGCACACAAATTCTTAGCTTCAACGGTTGGAGCTTTATTGGAAACCAACTTTGTGGCCCTCCATTAACAAGTAACTGCAGCAATCATAATCAAGCCCCCTCACCAATGAATAAAGAGGAGAATGAAAGAGATAAATCTAAGATAGAGTGGGTTTATGTATTCTCATGTTTAGGATTTGCAGTGGGATTTTCAACTATATGCACTACAATGGTCTTGAACAAGTCATGGAGGGATGCCTATTTTGGGTTACTAGAAGATATGTGGAACAATCTTTATGTATTTTTCTATATCAGATGGACAAGGCTCACAAAACGACGATCAAGTTGAATTCGTGACAGGTAAGTGTGCCTATTGAATCTGCACTTTCTTCGTTGCATTTTTATTTTATTCAATTTTAACATTTTTAGATGCGTTTTGTTTTGCTATTAGTTTTGCCCTTTCGTTTTGTTTTGTTATAACAAGAGTAACTACATTGTTGTAGTATTTGTAATTTTACTCTATGCAATATTAAATGGTTTAGCAAATAATTTTAGAAACTAATTCAATAAAATTAAAAACGCAAAAAATAAGGAAGATGCATGAGAGTTGCAAGTTTAAAAGCTTTGGTGCCATTGAGAATAAACAAGGTCGTTCAACGATTAGTCATATTCATAGCTAATTAATTTTAGTCACATCCTAAAATAACGCATACAAATTTATACTTCTCAATAGGTTTATAGTCATTAATTTTCTAAAGATGATTGGCTATTGAGGAGCTTTTCTCTACACAACTCGTTTTTCTTTATTCACAGTTCCCTAACAAATCCTTCCCTTCTCCGCCCTCATATTCTTAATTCTCTATTGTTGCACAAAATTTTTCTCTTATTCTTTTGGACAAAACAGTGCATTAGATTTTCATTCTAAAAAAAGGTGCAATTAGAGTTGGTTTTCAAGAAGTGGTGCAACTATAGTTTGTCGAAAACATGTGTCCGTACATGTTAGTAAAAGTGAAGGTCACTTTGAGTGATTTCCGTTTTTTCTCCAATTTTCCTTACTTACAAGTTAATTGTGAGACTTTTACTCATGCAATTAGACCTGTATCTTTTTTGTTACTTTTAACTATTTATTTTTCTTATTTTGATGCATCGTAGAAGAAGACGAGGTGTTTGATTTTTCATGGCAGAGACAAGGTTGTTATGTTCAAGAAGGAAAGTGAAGACAATTCATCATGTTGGTGAGAAAGGAATAAAAGATACTGTTTATTTTCGTACCTAGAGAAATAAAGGAACCAAATGTGTCTGTGATGAGAGACATTAGGTTTATTAGTGGAGCAAATGTTTCAGATATGTCGTGTTAAATACATTTACCATGATATACGTACTGGTTACAAAATAAAATCTTTACACAACCTACTGTATGGGTAATTTTATCATTGTACTTGAATGATTTATAAGTATATTAGTGGAGCCAATGTCCTTTCAAATATACTGGATGTTTGATTCCTCAGAAGTAAAATGCATGCATAAACTTGTCTAAATTTGTTAATTACAAAATCCACCCTATCATCAATTCAAATCCCAAGGGCTCACATATCCTAGTTAGGCAGTGTCCCCGATCTCTGATTCAATAAAACACACACCATCCCAACAGCAAGTTAAAAGGAAACTGTGCATTGGCCAATGGCCACAAGCATGTTTAACAACATTCAAAAGCAACAACAGTGAGCCTACAAAATTTCATAGAACTGCATTCCCAGAAACACGACCAAGTCACTGTCGTTTTGATGATGGAAGCAAGCACTCATACACCCGCTCCATTCGTGACACAATACTGAGCTTGTGTTCGGTTAGGAGACCTGGCTTCGCCAAATCAAGTATGTCCTCTCTCAAACTGATGAGAGGATAAAATGGTTAGATATTTCATCATTTGTACTCCTCACCCTCCTCCCTCAGTCTCCAAGAAATAAAATAGGGAAAGGAAAAAAAACAAGCATATCTTGACACTTGAGAGAACAAGAGTGATGAGAGAGATACCTATGGAGAGCGAACAAAGGTAGATACTACAACAATGCAATAACTTTTTAAAGAATTTAGAACATGACACGGCGGCAGGAATGTCTGTCCAAAAATAGTATGCATATATGATATATGTATGTACATATATAATATGCACATGTACAAGATTTATAAAGATGAAAATGTTCATTACTGGAGATGCATCAAATGTTGACTAATATCACATATGGGCAATTAGATAGTGAACAAAGAAAGTTTGATTACAAAAACAGAGAATGAGAATTTTGATGAGGTAACAATAATTTTTAGTTCTTTATCTGTTTTAATTCTTTAACTTTGTTAATCTTTAAAAAGCATGAAGAAAGCATGCTGTCAGTTGTGTCCCATGCTGTCAGTGCATTGAAATTTCGATTTATTCACATTGTTTCATTTAGACATGTGCGATGTCATGTTGTGCATATACCGATGCTTTGTATGTATCCATGTCCTAACAGTGGATGAAGTGAATTCTAGGAGTTCCACGAATTATAGAGAGAAACTAACCATATCCATTCTCCCGTTGCCCTTGCATGCCTCTCCACTGCACAGTGTAAGGAATCAAGAAAACACAGTACCAGACCATACATGCATTCAGCATCATTTTCCTGCAGATATCCCAATCAAAAGAATGAAGAATTACACCGAGGTAGGGATGGCAAAATGGTTCTCAACCCATCGGTTAAACCCAACCCAATGGTTTTGGGTTGGGTTGGGTCCAACATATTTTAAGGTGGGTTGTGTAGGTCTCATATGGTTGAGGTTGATATAAGGTTCTAGATGAGTTGATAATGGGTTGATATTGGGTCCTAAATAGGTAACCCCATGAACAAAAAATTATTTTTTTTAATTTGACTGTAATTCATTTTAGTATTCTACAACCATCTAGATAGTATATAAACTAGTAATTCTAATTTTTCTTGTTTTGGGCTTTGATTAAGCAGACAAGAACCATTCATTTGAGCCATTAGGAACCACATCAAACCCATCTACAACCCAATGTTGAAACCCATGTTCAACCCAACCGAATATAACCCAACCCGCCCAACTGCCACCATTATACCTTGGAAACTACACCAAAAAAATTCCTAGTATTCAGGTCACCAAATACAAACAAGTAACTCACTAACATCTTCAAATAACAAACAAGTAAATTATTCGAAAAAAATCACTATCATATTCAAAAACAAAATGTAAAACAAATATCATCCAAGAATTGGGACCACAGTATAAATTCAACAAGTAGAAATTAGTTTTGGTGGAAATCATTCTACTTGACAAGCTAGCGTGCAGATGCAAAGCAATAATTAAATCATTAAATAGTGAATACACACACACACACACATACCAATCTTTGATCTTAGCAAGCTACGTGCAAATTTAGGTTAATGATCAAATAACATATCCGCACACTAATCCTTGGCCCTTGAAAGGTAACGTGCTTGTACCAAGAAAAAAAGGGAGGGACAGAAAAGGAAAAGAAAAAAGGAAAGCTTGTTCTAATTTAGTAAGTTATCAAATAATGCACATACCAATCCTTGATCTCTGCATATCTGAAATTGAATTATGGCTCTCTCAATTTCCACCAGAAGCATTCTTCTCTGAATTCGAGCAACTCTTCCTCTACCTTCAGCTCTTGTATCCTACTTCCACGTAATAATGAGTAAGTTGTTAACAATGCAATACCAAGTATGATAGCATATTGCATGATAATTTCCAATGCTAAGGCATGCATAACTAGTGGTCACATCCATCCAGAGAAACACCACGCTGAAAAACATGAGGGCCAATGTCACCTTAATACTGAATTAACAGAAGTTAATATATCATTCAATGACTATACCAAATACGACCAATGAGGATAGCTACTATTCAAATTACAAGAAATGAGCAAGAACTGAAATAATTAGTGAAGTTTGACTTCTTGCCTTTCAGCTCTCCAAACATTGTCATAAAGATTTCGAACATTACATCAATAAAGAGGATGCCATTAATATCCAAAGACGTGTAAACCAATACGAGAAATAACTTCATAATCATGTCATTAACTAGACAAAATCTTCCTTACGATATTTGGAATATGACCACAGGAGTAGAAGACAAATTTCTTGCCTGTTTAAACCATGCTCGCACCAACATGGCCAGACCGAGGGAGATAAAGAAAGCTGGCAAAGCAGCAAGAATAGCAAAGTTAATTTCATTGGCCCTCAGGATCTGATCTAGCTCGAGCATGGCCCTGTTTCAACAATTGATCGTGAGGAAAACGTCCAGTTGAAAAATCACACAACTTAAGTAAGAAGCTATCAGTTAACAGACTCACTCTTCAATATCTAGTTTTAGCTTCTGGACCTGTAGTAGAGAAGATATATCAGGTGACAAGACCATGAACTACCGACTGGAATAAAGTCAAATATGTTACCTGAATAAGAAGGCCGCGAACAAGCTCTCCACCAACAAGACCCTGTATTGGATGCATAAGTTCTTTCTCATACCTGCAAATTCAAGTCCCACAATACTGTGTTCACCAATCCATGCTCAAACATAACTGTGGCATGTAAGCATCAGATAAGTTTATCGAGATGCAGAGAGACAACAAAGTTATAAGATCTGTTCATCATAGCACTGGTCATTGAGACAGCCAAATTGATCAAACACTCGAATTTTCCGGTCCTAATATTCGACAAAATTGTTGACTTCCAAAATACAAAATGGATCACCACTAATCCATTAATCTGGAGTCTTCTTTCAAATGGTTAATTTTCAAATGATTGTCTCTTGTTGGGAGACTATCATCCATTCCAATGAGAGAGTGGATCAGAAAAAAAATTTGACTGATCCAAGAACTAAATTAGGACCAAAGATCCTCACTTGCACAATTAGATGCATAGCATCGAAACAGATGAAAACCATCTGAACCAAATCACCTAAATATGTAAAGCAAAGAACATGCAACAACTGAACAATAAGATATTGCTCATCTAAGATCCTAAAGATGGAAAGTTCGTGGTAGTTTGTCTTGTAGTTCTGTATAACAACTCGCTCTGTAATAGCAGAAAGTGAAGAAATTAAAGAAACTGACTCTCACTAAAGGAAAAACCAAGAAAATAAACTTAAAAAGACACACAAATCTAACCTTATGCTGTAATAATAAGAGATGGCTAGTAGCAGAATTTTATGGCATGTTGCAGCAGTAGATTAAGAGATATGCTCAAGAAAATTTCATAAACCACAAAGAAACTCTACCTTGTCATTACAACCTCAAGCATTTCCTGGTCGGAAGCATTATCTGGAAATTTTTTGCCTACTGTCTGCTCACTGAAAGCTAGGAGCATTCTGCAAAGGCCAATGAGAAAATATTGTCGGGTGGTACGAAGGTCAAAAGTAAAGCATAGAATAAATGTAAACTAAAAACCAACTATGCTCCATCTCCATGGACTATTGAAAATTAGAGCACCTAAGAAGAAACAAAGTTCGTGAGAGCAAGCGACATCACCCTCTAGAAGGATAAAGTAGATACACAAGATCTAGCACATGAATACAATGTTACAATGATAAAAGCGGACGAGCATTACAGGAAAAATGTCACAAATCGCCAACATATCGCGGTATAATGAAATCAAAATAAAAGGACTTGAAGCCCCATTTCTTGGATATAGACCTGGAAAACAACAATCCTCCCCTTAGCAATTAGAAGAACAAACAGCGAAAAGTTACTGCTATGCTTACTCATATAAGAAAAAACTATTGAAGAACTAGGGTAACAAATCGGTGAAAAAGGAAAACAGTAAGTGGTATCGCATGGGAAATAACAGTAGCAGAGGTGTCAAGAGCAGAAATCAGGAAGTTAAAAAAGGTTTTATGGCCTTACATAGGAACCTCAAATCCTCATACAAGGCGAATCAACATAGTCGAAGACAGGCAAAATGGTTCTGAATAAAAGCCATATTGCACGAGACAAGCCTCTATTTTCAAAACAAAGACAACCAAATCGTATTTAAGAAGAAGATAGCAATACACCAACTACTAAATCCACTTGGATGTAAGCATCAGAAAACACTGTCTACAGTAACTAATGACAGCAAATTTATAATATTGGTAGATGAACATTCGGGAAAACCAACAGCAGAAAACAAATAATGTTCTTTTCTTCCATAATCTATTAACCATTGAACAGCTAACCACCTGCGTAGAGAATCAGCAGTTAACTGCACTTCTTCACGTCCAATTACACCTTTTTGCCTCTTCCGGAAGGTCTCAAAAAGCTCGTCCCTTATAGCGAGAACCTGATTTGCAAAATTAGAACAAAAGAAAGGGACAATAGTTTCAAATAGAGCAACATGAACGAGCCAGTATTGCACAGAAAAATATACAAGTGAATTTGGTCAAATGTAAAACCCAAACAGGAACATGGAAGATGAGAAAATACCAAGAATGCACCAAAACATCTAAAAACTCTCATAAAGTGCAAAATCTAAATAGGAGCGTGAAAATTTAAAATATCTCAATTAATCACAACAGCAATAATCAGTGAAAAAGAAAAGAAAAAGCCTGAAGCCTTAGAACATTGATTACAAAGATTACCCATATCCAAACAGGAATTCTGGTTTAAGAGTTATCATGTCAGCAGTACATAAAGATTTCTCTCCCAAATTACAAGATGACATGTTACTGCTCCATATACAACTAAGAGAAATAGGTCAAGTTTTAAGAGTTATCAGAACTGATACGACAGGAAACATTCATAGCAATCACGTGGCAATAGAAGATCATGGAGGACAGAGCTCAAGAGAGTACTGAAAAAAAAATCTAGGATGTAATGATGTCGTATGGAGAACTTTAGGATGGAGAAACATAAAATGCAGATTTCCACCTAGCCATGCAACAGGGCTGGATATAGACAAATTAAGGAAGTATTTGATTTTGTTTTCAAATAATTTGGGACAATGTTCTATAGAAAATATATCTTCGTAGTTGGTTGGGAGAATGTCCGAAGAATAAACATATTCAGTTTTATTTTGGGGGACACAGATTTTCTAGTAGATGCATTTTGTCTGGTTAATGGTTTCACATCAAATTTTTATATTGTTAAATACATACATTTACATTAAGATGATGATCAAAAACTACAAATGTAAACATTTTTTATTCGTGTGATTATTTAAAATGATTGGAATTTTTTAACAGTATTTTCAGAGGAAAAGATGTATTTTGAAGGAAATGTTTGGTTTTATTTTGGGAATTGAAAAATATTTCCCCATATGAATTCTCCCTATCAAGTTCCATTCTCCTTAACTTCCAGAGCTCTCTTATAAAGGACTACAGACGTTTCAGTAACAGGAGTTTCTGCCAGAGGTCGAAACATTTTTTTTGAAAAACTTGTCCAGAAATTTCACATTAAGCATAGCGAAAAGAAAGAAAAACCAGCAGCCCAGTTCACAGTAATCACCATAAAAGGAACTGCTAATGATAAGCTGAGAGGGTTCCAGGAATCTTACTGGCTGCTCTACATGATCATTCCAAAAGCTTTTGGTTGAATCCTTTGCCTCACGGATCCAGTTGTCGATGTCAGAGCTTCCCATCAACTTGCTATGACGAAGAAGCCATAAGGAGCAAACAGATAATCCAATAACCCCACAGCTATAGCGTATCCAGTACAAGGTTACATTTCTTGGTTTGCGATGTTTGGAAACCTAAATAATGTCAATTCATATACGAATGTTAGTCTAAAAGTAACTCAGTGCAATTAGAATGCAAGAACATGTAATTATCGTGTACATTCCAGTACAGAAAAACCACTTCAGTCCTGCTTTTTACCTTAAGGTACCAGTATATTTGTATAGAGCAGTGAATTCTGATTTATTAGAAATTTAAGAAAGTTCCAGAATCATATAGATAAATCAATACTTTTCAGCAGTTCCAATCAATACGTGCCATCACAGCAACCCGGAGACCCAGGGAAAAGTTAGCAGATTTAACTCATTAACTTAATTCAGGTAACAGTTCTTGCACAGAACATAATAGATTTTGAAGTGAACAAAGAAGAAGAAAATAAATACCAAGTGCATATCAACGAGAATCATGTTCAAGAAATACTCTTACAAGAACAGACACGTAAGAGTCCAATCTGTGTAGGTTTTCATAAATCAAGTTGATGGCATCTCTAGTCTCACAATCTGTCCACTGAGAACCTTCCTGGTTTACTTCTGGGAGTTTCTCAAACATCAGAGGAAGTGAATAGCTTCCCTCCACCGATGAGCCACTCTGCATACCGATAGGTTTGGAAAAAAATAAAAAATAAAAAAATGAAATGGAGAATTATTGCAGCAGTATCTACCAAGACTGCTCGAGCCTCACACAACAAAGTTACACAGGAAATATATATAAACTACATTCCAACTTCAAGGAAGTTATCTAAAGAAACTAATAATAATCATACATCAGTGACTTACCTGACGATTTGCATGAAAATGGCCAATGGATGCCTCCAATTTCAGAAACAGATCATTGATAGCAACCAATAATGAGGGCAACAAGTTATCTATATCCTTAAACAGATCCTCTCCAATTCTGTCAACCTCCATATATACCTATGTCCATTGTCAAGTACATAGATATTTATTGATGAAAGCCAAAGCAGGTACATATCCATGATATAAGATTGTGAACTTCGGCAATTAAGGAATTAAGGAAGCATTGGAAAAATAATTCAGGTCCATGCCACATCAGCCTATGCATTTGCTCCTGACATCCCTGATTGAACCAGGGCATTTCTTTCTTTGCCACATTGAGAAAACAAGTGGGTATCCAACTTACTAAATCACACACTACATTTCCTTTAAATCTCTCAAATGTAATATCAGCTTATAGTGTTCAACTATGGTAAAATTGCAACTACATATGAGAAAAGTTACTTAGGCAAACAGGTAATGGCATGCCCTATAGATATATAGAGATGGATGTTTCTCATGCTTAATTTACTTCGATTCAGTTTATTTTGTGACATCTTGGCACTATTTTACCTAGTCTATACAGTGTTGTAGACATCTCTATAGTAATATCAGGTATCTGTTGCCTCAACGCAATATTTGCAGGAAGTCTAAAAACATAGTAGGCCAAATTAACCTTAACCTGTCAATCAATCAAACCAAGCGGTATGCCAAAATATACAGTTTTTCTTAAGTAGCTGTGTCTGGAACAGCTTAGAGCAGATAAGTGACTAGAGAGGTTAAAAAACAGACAGAGTGGGTGAAAAGATAATGGAAACAATAGAAGTCAAAGTCTTCAAACTTCTTCTCTTAGTAAAGAATAACAAATTTTCTTCAAACTTTATTTCTTGATAAAAAATAACCAAGTTTCCAAATACATTCTATCCAAGGACATCAACAACTCAAGCATGCAACACGGTATCTAACCTGAAAAGAAAAATAACTTGAAGGCGCTGTACCTGAATTAAAGAAATTATAGATATAAAGGGGCCTGACCTACATTGAAACTTAAGGGTAAAGTATCTAACCTAACTCAGGAGGTCATCAGGGGTAGAGTAGTAGAAAACAAAAACCATAGAAAATAGAAAGTTGATCATAATTAATATGAATCCGATTACTACCAGGAAAAAAAAAAAACTCTTCAAAATTTGCCTGGAGTTGCCTGTATATGACAAGTTTTAACAACAGAAAAACGAATACTGAAATTCTAATGTTATTAACCCATGACATAAAGTCTATCCTGGAAAATTGAAAATTCACAGAATTTTAAGGAGCTCAATCCCTTATTGTATTGCTATCTAATCTCCTATATCCACAATCCATCATTTCAGAGCTATCTAGTAGACTGTACTGGACTTTGAACCTGCTTGATGTTATTAGGCATGATTTATCACTAAACAAGCTACTTGAGTTTTTAGCATTTTGATTGGAATGCTGTAGGTGACTTCAACATGAAACCTCAACATTTTGTTCCAAATAAAGCCTTAATTTAAATCCAAAACAGGTAGGCCTGTTTACGAGCATGAAAGATTGACAGACCAAACTTATGGTACCAGAAAAACTCCAGCAGAAAAATCTATGACCCACCAGTATTTGGTATCAACATACACGAAGAATTGAATTATCTAACCTTGGCCAAAAATGTAGCCAAAAAGTATCTTAAACTAGTCAATACGCTAATCCTCTCAGATATATGAGATGATGCTGAAGAATAGAGCTTCTGCATGCTTGAACCATCAGCAAGAGAATCGCGTATCAGTTGAACAGTACCATTAAAAAATGCACAAGGTCCCCGTTCGCATATTATGAAGTATGCCTTCCGAGCATTTGAACCCTGAAAAATAAATTGCATTGACCACAAAATAATGTTGTTACACAATGGATGCTAGTTTCCACCATAGCAAACACTAATGATGCTTACCTCAGATTTGGAATGCCAAAAGCCTAAATTCTTCTGGACGTTGTGCAAATTTTGAAGTGTGTTCTCAATAATATCCTCCAGCACATTGAAAATCCTAGATGCCTCGGTTGCATTCCTGCATGAGGAGAATGGATAGAGTTTGCTTTACCAAACCTTGATTGTATCTGCCTTTAATCCAATGGAATGATGAACACAAAAACACCCAAACTGATCATCCCCATAAATAGAATCAATCCATATAATCAGTTTCCATAACAAAAGATTGTCTTTCTTTATTTCTTGCATCGATAAATAAGAAAACATGGAAACATTATGTCGTTTTATATTAAAAAAAAAATGCTTAAATTAACATGGTTATTGATCAAGTATTACATTATTGCCCCCAATTTTAAATAACAAAATCTAAATAAAAGGTTTCTTGGACAAAAATTGCAGTCCTCCCCTTTTTCTTCCTTTCCAACCCCATTCCATGATGGATATACAACTACTTAGCCAAGGAAAATATATCGAACCAACATTGTTGACTTCAGAAGGAAAAATAGCGATTTGAGTGATGGTGAGTTCATACGCAGAAGACAGTTCGAGTGAAGCAGTAGCCGCGGCAGAGGGCAAGGGAAGGGGAAGGCAAGTTTTCCTGCGGCGCCGTTTCGAGGAGCCGTACAAGTTCGCGATCCTAGCGACGAAACTGTCGGTCGAACTTACTGAAATCGGAAAGAAGGCGCGGAGGCGGTTGTGGATGTAGTTGGAGTATAATGAGACTAAAGATTTCAAGTTGTTTGATTCCAATGGCGGCTGGCTCCCCGAAGAAACCTCCATTGCTGAAGCTTGGACGCTTGAATGTGTGCGTGTGTGTGTGTGTGTGTGTGTGTGTGTGTGAGAGAGAGAGAGAGGAGAGGAGAGTATCCTGCGTCAGTGCGTGAGAGACAAAAGGCTGGTGAACTTGCAGAGGAGGTCTGTAGAAACAAGTTGAAAATGGAAAGTCATCCGGCGGAAAATTAAACAAGAAACTAATTGGGCTTCTGAAATTTGTATTCTATTTGGCTGAATTAGGTCTGTCAATTGATCGGGCCTGGAGCAAATCAATGCAATTCCGATTCGAATTTGATTATAAATATCAATTATTGAATCCGACCCGAAATTATATAGAATCTTTATTCATTATTTTGAATTCGAAGTAAATCCGATCCGATATGATCCAATTCCAATAAATTGATACTAAAGAATTTAAAATCAAATATTACCAACAAAATATATATACATATATATAGATAACATACTTAGTTATATCATGATCTAATAATTTATAATAAACAATATGCACTTAATGGTTAACATGAACATTAAAAATGCTCTATTTAGCTAGATGTTTACACTTGGAGTCCCTTTTATTGTATATGTAATAGAGATATTTAATATCTAGACTAATTAATTAGTATTCTATAAAAAAATGCCCCTTTATGTTAAAAATAAAATTAAATAATGTAGAAAAATATTTTAGAATATGTATGAAAACTATATAATATTTTATTAAAAAAAAGTATCTTAAAAAATAATAAATAATATATTATGAATTACAATGACATATATATTATATTTTATTGAAATATCTTTATTGCTATTATATTATATAAAATGTATAAATTTAATAAAATATATTATCAAAATTCGGATTCGAATCTTTAACAGATCGGACTCATTAATTCTAAATCCAACCCATTTATTTTGAATTACGGATATTTGTTATTAGATCCGACCCATTGAATATTTTAATCAATCGAATATATTAAAATTCAGATCGGATTCGGATTAAAATCCGCTCCATTGACAACCCTCGCTGAATAGGCCAATTATAACTGATTAGGCCTTCTAAAATCTTGGGCCAATGCCTTATCTATCTGAGAAACCTAATTTAGAAAGTAATCCTTTAATAAATATTTTAGGGTTAATTACATCTACTACTCCTCTAAAGATACAAAACTACAGTTAGTCCCCCAAAAATTTTCAATATTACCAACACATACCCTGATAAATTCAAAAATTACAAATACCCCCCTGGTCAGCCGGTTGCCGGTCATTTTTTCATGAACTTTCGATTTTACCCTAATTTTTAACTTATGATAATTACATCTACTACCCCTCAGAAGATTGAAAACTATAACTGGTCCCCAAAAACTTTTAATATTACCAAGACATACCCTGAAAAATTTAAAAATTACCAATACCCCCCTGAGCAGCCGATTTTCGATCATTTTTCATGAACTTTAGGTCTTACCCCTAATTTTTAACCTTAAAAAAAATAAAAAAATAAAATGAAAAATAAATACTTGTAAAGACCAACAAAACCTGCGGCAATTGAACCGTTACGATCTCAACTGTCCAATGATGCCCTAGTCAACACCATCAGACTTCGTTTGACCGGCAATCAAAGAGAGTCAAATTTCAAATTTCACAATCCTCGCTCTGATTCCTACATTTATTGCAGATGTTGAAACCCCATCAAAAAAACCACTCCTTTCTTCCCCCAAAATCGCATGTGACGTATGTCCTTCTTTTCTTTTCCCGTTTCTTCTCCCTGGTGGCGTACTCTCGCCGACAACCGATTTTCTCACCACTACAAACCACACTTCCACCGCCATCATAGCTATCTCCAAGCATCATCAATCCCATTGCATGTGCAGGGTATACTGTATTTTTAAAATGAAGAGGTTGTCCCTTATTTGTACATTGTATATTTATTTATACATATAAAATTTTTAAATATTTAAGTATGTATATTTTAATATTTTAATTTAAGTATTTATGTTTAGGGATAATTATATTTACTACCCCTCTGAAAGATTGAAAACTATAATTGGTCCCCCAAAATATTTCAATATTACTAAGACATATCCTGAGGAATTTCAAAATTACCAATACCACCCCTACAATTTAGGTATATTACAAAGGACACACATGGAAAAAAATGTATGAAAATTAGAGTAAGGGTATATTCGGGTTTTCATTAAGAATTTTGCTGACATCAGCTACTTTTGACCGGCAACCGACTGACCAGGGGGTTATTTGTAATTTTTGAATTTATCAGGGTATGTGTTGATAATATTGAAAATTTTTGGGGGACCAACTGTAGTTTCGTATCTTTAGAGGGATAGTAGATGTAATTAACCCAATATTTTATGATAGTTCCATAATTAATTCAATTTCGAATACCTCAAATCAAGCGGGTATAGAATTAAAATCCTATAATTATGAATGGAAATAATTTCATAAATAGGATCAACATCAAATCATGCGCATGTTTGGACAAACTCTCAGTTGGTCCAGCCGAATAAAGTGCTAGATTTCTTATGGAACGTATAGAATTCGAATTCTAAAATTATAAATGAAGCAGCTAGAAAAGTTGTGAATAAAACAACTAAATCCCTTAAATAAAGTTTAGAGTCTTAATGGAGCAATCAGATCTTTTAAATAACATCCACGTTCAAATTTTGAAGTTGTAAATTGAACAATTAAATCTCTTAAACAACGTACAGGTTTAAATTCTGAAATTAGTGAATGAAACAATTGAATTTAAGAGAATCGCCCTCATAGTAGGCCTCTTCAATACCCGAATTTGGATTAGTCGATCAATAAGTTGAAATCGAGTGATCAAGGGGAAAAAAACACACATGCATGGACTTTGGAGAAATAAGTAAGATTATTTCTCATTCAATCAGAATAATTTATATAAAAATATAAATAAATCATATATAAATAATTAAAATTGTGCTTTTATATAAAACCTTATATAAATAATTTTAATTTTATATATTGAAAGTATGCGTAAATCAAGCAGTGGCACAATTGTTCTCGATCATTGGATTGAATATAATGATATCATAATTTAGTCTTTTTCAATACTTTTTAACATCGCCATGTACAAATCCAATGATTGAAAATATTAACGAGATAATACCTAAGTAGGTAGTATGAAATATCTCGATTTGAATAATGTCCATGGCTTGCGGTCTGTTTTCAACATCCATGTCCTAGCCTAACTATGGAAGAAATTTGAGTTTGGTAGCAGATGGATAAAATGAACTTAGAAAAATTACAAATACCGTGTGCATAAAAGCTTAAAAAATACTCAATTCGGAAAAAAGATGTTTAATGTCAGCACGGCACAATCTTCAAATACACGCAAAAACTAAAATCTTTAAATGTGCTTCAGCAGTGTTAATGGTATGACTTTTCGTGACTCGTTTCGTTCTTTCTACTTTAACAATTATCCTAATCACAGTTTGAAATGACAAAACTAACAAATCGTAAGTCACATAATAAACGAACATTCCATGTACGATCAGTTTCTTACAAGCCAATATCCATTGAATGAATATATATTTTTCATTACTTGTCAAATATATTAACATCAAACAAGTCAAAAACAAACAAATGAAAGAGGGGATTTCAATACCATCGACTTTATCCTTTACGATAACTCCCTTGATTGGACGCTTACCTTCCCCTACAAATAGGCAATGCCCCTTGCCTTCTCCAATTCTAACACACAATACAAACCAAAAAAGGATCCATTGCTATTAATATCATCCAACAATGGCAACAGGAGCTATTCACCAGAGTGAAGGATCAAAGAACAGCATCGAAATCGAGAACCTTGCTCGATTCGCAGTTGACGAATACAACAAGAAACAGGTTATTCGTCTTCCCTTTTCATCCTTATAACACATGAAAGTTTCAAATAATTATACTTGGATGTGAATGAGAATCCAAAACCGTAATTTGGACTAGAATGCAAGATTGGAAGACATTTTTATAAGTTTGTGAGGTATTCAACTAATGCTAAAACTCTTTTGTGGTTGTTTCAGAATACCCTTCTGGAATTCAAGAAGGTGACGGATGTGAAGGAGCAGGTTGTGGCTGGGACCATGTATTATATAACACTAGAGGCCGCTGATGAGGGAAAGAACAAAGTGTACAAGGCCAAGGTGTGGGTGAAGCCATGGATGAATTTCAAGGAAGTACAGGAATTCAAGCTCGTGGGCAATGCTTGATTTTTCATCTATATGTGCAGCAGATTATAGTGCTGGATTTGTAAATAAATAAAGTAGAAGTCATGAATTGTTTCTTGTGATTGTAATATTAAAAAGAAAAGTATATACATATATATGTGTGTGTGTGTGAGATGGATATTCAACAATGAAAAATGACATGGAATTTCTTACCTGGGAACAATTGGAGAGCCTTGCTCCTGAAGGTTAACTCCAATATTGCATGTGCACTGGACAAAGATCCTGAATCAACACCATCGTGAATGACCATTCAGCATAATCGAAAAAATCAGGGCCATCTAAAATGTAGACTCTTCACTAGCCAAAGTAGGTCTGGAATATCGAAACCCTGCATCAAACAGATTACATACAACAAAACTGGTGCCACCGGTTGCTGTCCTGCTGAACTGTCGAGCAGGCTTTGAGGTGCACATCCACTACTCTGATTGATGCTAGGTTAAGTATGAAATTTCCCAGCTTCGAGATGCACAAATCCATATCAGATTTGGTTACATGAAGATCTAATCTGCTACTTTAGAGTGACGGAACTCAAGAATAGAAGCCGTGAGATCCACCCCCATATGCACCACACACAGAGCGCCAGTAGGATCCACTTATCAGAAAAAGAAGAATAGAGACTAACAGATGATTAAAAAAACACCTAGTCCACAGCACAATCATTACCATCACAACTTGTCTCCATATATTTATTTATTGTCAAGCCAATAATACACAGAAAGGAAGCATATGCTTCATAATTTACCTTTTTCCAGGCCACGGGTAGGTACTGGATCCTAGACAAGCAGCCAGAAAGGGCTCATATCAGCAGGCCAGCAACACCTGCTTGGGACAGAAATGGCAAAAACTTTGCATTCTTCCCAACCAGATATAAATCAATATGAAGAATAAAAGATTAGGGGGTTAAACAGCCTTGAGTAAATGTACACACATCCCTTTTCCCTTGCCATTGAGGGGCTAGGACATCGGTAAATAGAACTCTGACGCCAGAAAAGAAACGCCAGTAACGGATAACACAAAGAACTCATGTAAAGCAAATCTGTTACAAAGGCAGATAGACTATTAATAAAGAAAAGTTTGGGCTAAAAAAGGTAGAAGAGACAGAAAATAACAGAAATCTAATTCCTTCTTCAAAACCTGAATAAAAACTTGGTGTTAGTCATACAATTTATACAGGATCTTAAATGAGAGGAGCAGGACCTCCATTTCAACAGTAACTACAGTATCTCTACTCCAATCAGTTATCTCCTACGATCCTAATCACCTAGCAGCTTGTTTCATTGATATATGTACAACTAGCCCCAGATAATCACAGAAGTAAGTTAACAAACTGCATAAGCTACAGGTAAAAACAATATCGTTACTACAGCTGAGCTTATCCTTCCTCATCATAATCTTCATCATCCATCCCCTTGTTTAGATTGGCTAATTGGACAGGATCAATAGCCATCGTTTCAACGTCATCAAGGGACCAACCAGGAATATCTTCATGCTTCTTCTCAGGCGCTGGCTTCTTCGGAGATTCGGAGGGGCTCCAGCTAATGTAGTAGTGGAATCCCCATTCTCATTTAAGTCAATATTGAGGTCAAAACTTACAACTGGATTTTTCTGAATCTTTTGCATCTGTCATTCTTGAATCAGCAGCACCTACAACATTATTTGACTTTCCTAAATGTTCTTTTTGATTTTCGCCATTCTGGTGAGAGGTGTCAGGATCATCCTCAAATTTCTCGCTACTGAACAACTACTTCTCTCTGTAGTGTACGATTAGCTCTGCCACGACCTCTACCCCTACCCCTACCTCTGCCTCTCCCAGAACTGCTGGTGTGCCCAGTCTCATGCTGCAATGAATAAAAGATGCACCAGAGCTTAGTAAATGGTTATTAACAGATTCCAACAATAAATGATCAAGATATAAAGTTAAAATAGTTCTAAGAGTTCATTTATCAAGAATTTGTATAGTTTATGCTTCAAATTCATAGAATCCACCAGAGCTTGGTAATACAGATTAACAGATTCCAACAAACAATGAGCAAGAAATAGAGCTAAGAAAGCACATTCATTCAAGAATTCATATTGTTAATGCTTCAAATTCATAGACACTTTAAGACATCCGAATGAACAAAAAAGGGAAACAAAATCTATCATGACAACAGTAAATCTAGCGGCATCTAATTCTAGGTCTCATGCACAATTTGAATTAGTAAGGTTTACAGAGCAGGAATTGTTTATGGAGATCTTTTCTATTGTTCAAAGTTGAAACTCCCAGTAAAAACATTACCTACAGATGTTAATGAATGTCTGTAAGAAATATTTCAACGAAGTTATAAGCTGTATACTCCTTTTGCAAGAAATAAATAAATAAGCTCTGATTTAATACCAATTATGCATCCAAACTCAAGATCTGGTGATCTCATAAATTAGCTTACCATGGTTATCCTTCTAGACTCATCCTCGTTGCCATATTCTTCATCTTCTGAAACCTTCCTGCATTTAACAAATCAATGGCAATATGAATTTCTATCTTCAAATTTCTGTTCCACTATTCAGAAAGAAAATATGTGATTTCCTAACCTTCTTTTGGTAGCAGATCTATCCTCACCAGCAGCATCTGAACCACCTAAGTCAGGAACCCTACTAACAGTGTCCCGCAGGAAATCAAACACATTAAAGCTTTGTACACATTGCTTCCTGCAAGTGAAAGAAGTAAAATGTAAGAGCGCTCACTTGCAGAACAGCGTGTATACGACCATGACAAGTCCAAACCAAATAAAAAAAAATTCCAGAAGAAACTTACAAATGCAAAGAATTTACAGTTTTTGCTCCCTTTTTGAGGGTAATCTCATAAGTCCGGTCACATAGATCTTGAAGAAACAATTCCAGAGCTTTCGCTGAATGTTAATAATCACAAAAACATAAGTAATTAGCAAAATTAATACACCATGACATGACAGAAAATACATTCACAAAAGTACATTGGAATCACATACATACTAAAAGTGGTACAGCCATAGCTATCTTCCCCACGTCCTCGTCAGCTTGCATGATCTTTTTAATTCGAGCCTGCAAAATGAATTTTAAATCATATGACAGGACAAAAGTATATTTAGATAGTACTGGTACACACAATATCTAGACTCCTAATTTCTTGTTACAAAAGTATATTTAGATAGTACTGGTACACACAATATCTAGACTCCTAATTTCTTGTTACAAAAGTATATTTAGATAGTACTGGTACACACAATATCTAGACTCCTAATTTCTTTACAAGTGAGAATTCATCCCCGCAAATCAGATCCAATTCAAAGTTGATACTCAGTGCTCCTTACACCATCAGAAATTTCCAGCTAAACCCATGACATGTTCCATGTGACGAACAGACAGACATTCACTCATCAACCAGACCATGCATAAAGACTTCGAAGATTTCAAATTGGAGCACTAGTTAACTGTCATGGCTCTAGAACATGTCAAAATCTTACTGTTGTCATTATTGTAACACTGTCGTTTTTGGTGTTGAGCTCACGACCTGATGCGAATACGCAAATTTAAAGGAGAAAACATTGAATATGCCGTTTTCCATTTAAAAAAATAGAAACAGGATAAAGAATGGGTCGTCCATGAACTATCTACGCATTTAGTCAGCTACCTATCGGCTTCTTGAGGCAATGAAACAGAGGTTAGATTTTTGAATTTAAAGAAACCTAACACAATTACGTTTCCCACCCCACCCCCCTTTAGATATCCAGTACCAACAATAAGTGATATAATCTCGAAGTTCCCTTAGCGAAACAAGCCAGCGCGATAATTCAATCATAACAAGTAATTACACATAAAAATCTGAGACTCAGAGAACACGTAAATACTAATTTTTTTCCTTTCCGAAGCTTAGCCACTTTCCCCTCAGTATTCCTTCAATTTCTATCTAACCTAGACAGAAAAAAATAACAAAAAACGAAAAACAAACAAAACTAGTAACCGACTGGCATACTTTAAACAGAAGATGAACAATAACTTCATTCCCAAACATAAAGCAACTCCAGAAACCCTTCAAAAACAAAATCAAAACCCCAACTACATACAGAGGGACAAAACAGCAATAATAGAACAGTATTTACCGCCGGAAAGCGGGTGTCGAGCTTCTTCCTCATGGCTCCAGAGCTACTAACAACTCCCAATCTGCCAAACCCTAGCTTCGAACCATACAAACACACGCACACAGACTAACTTACACTTATATATACACAAAAAAACACACATATATATGTCTTGACTTTGTATGTATGTGTGTGTGTATATATGTATGAACCTTCCCAGCGCAAAAGTTTCACCAGTTGCCCGCAGAAAATTCAAAATCGTTACGTCTTCGCAGAAAAATATTTTAATGCTTTTTCATAAAAAAAAAACTTAAAACGAAAAAAACGTAAAAAAAAATAATAATAAAAGGAATAAATATTTGGTGGATTCGTTTTTCTCGGACCCTCCAACCCCCGCGAAGTAGCTTTTCTAGTTTTACTGATCCCAACTGTGACTCTTTTATTTATTTTTCCATTTATTTTTGTCGTTTTGTGTTTTTACCTCTTTTTATTTTTTTAGTTTTTACCTTCTTTTTTTACCGTTGGATCGACGATTTTGCAGGTCGCATCGGGGTGACTGATTATGACCATGCCACGTGGCTTTGGGCTCTGTGTTACCAATTATATGGTGCCACGTGTAGAGTGTACTAGAATGTAGTGTCGGACTTGCGCTGGATATAATTTTGCCATCGGCTATTGACTGGTCAGAGCTAATAAAATGTCCCGATTAGTTTTCTCGATGCACCCTTGATTTATGGGAAGTTGTATTTTGCACCCATGAAGTTTAGAAAATAGCACTAAACACGTATTTCTTAAGTATGCTATTAATTATTTCTATATCTATATAATTTATATTTTTATTACACGATCTCATGTTATTGTAGTTTATTTTTGTTTTCATTAACCGAATATATTAATTACGTTGAAGTAGTTAAATTAGCTTTAGATGCGCTGGTGTCATATCGTTTTTCATCTGCAATTTTTCATGAACTACAAATCTTCTATATTACTTTTGATTGAAGTATTGATCTGAAATTGAAGAAATAAACTTAGGAGAATGATTTCATATTAGAAGGATAACAAATTCTTTACAATAATTCTAAATATAGCTCCAAAATGCAAATTTCATTATTATATGACATTAATAATCGAATTAAGTTCAACGTTTTCTTATTATGAATTGAAACTTTTTAACTTAAATTCATTAATGAAAACATAGCATGAGATCATTTACTTATAAAATATATTTTTTCTTTTTTTTTTTTGGTTAAGTAAAGATAAAAGAGAGATAAAGTTCCTCATATATATGTTTTATTGTTACTATTGATTGGAGAATCAATAATAGAGATCCCAAAATATAGATTTTGTAATTATCCAAATTTATCAAAAAAAGGAAAATCAAATTTTGCAGATGATTACATATTTTCAATGGTTGCCTCAAAATTGATTTTGAGAAAATTACGATAATAAACAACGAGGCCGAGAAGGTGAAAGGGAAAGATGATAAAATAATGAGCATATGAGTGTTGAGGATAGTAAGTTGTCAGTGAAATTATCCCTTATTTCCCTAATTAAAATATATTTATAATAAAAAGAAAAATTTGCGAGGAACTTCAAAACCATACAGTTAGTGTAAACATACATGAGTGACCTAATATTAAAAGCTCCTTTTTTTTTATAACAAAAGATGTGATATGTAGTCAGGCGTGGGGTATGGCTTAATTTATTGGTGCCCTCGTGGGTTGTGATTAAGGGTGTCAAAAACCAATTCGACCCGATGGCTCGAACACGACCCATCCTAAAAAAAATATGTTTGGGTTTGGATTTTTTGGGTTCAGGTCAAATCAGGTCAGATTCAAAAAATTATCCTAAAAATAAAATAGGATTACGTTGGGTTCGAGTCAACCTAAATTTCCCAAAATTGAATATTGGGTGACCCAAAACTCGATTTAACCTAAACCTAACCCGATTTTTTTTAAATTATTATTCACTTAGTGATTTATTTTTCACTCTTCGATACTTTAACCTTTTATATTATTTTTTTATTCATTCACTTGTTATATTTTTTTCTTTTACAACCATCTAATTGTTAATAAAATATTTATTATTGCATTTAAAAATAAATACAATATAATTCATTTTTTACTAAATTAAATAATGGGATTGAACTTGAAAATAGTTTAATATAATTAACAAAGAGTTCAAATATTCTCTTTATCAAGAGCAAGTCAATAGTGTGGTTATAATCTTGTAATACTTAAAAAATATTTAAGAAATCAAAATAATATATTTAATTATCATATATCATTGTCTTTATTTTCTTTACCTTTTCATATCCACTAGTTTAATATTTGACCTCATAATTTAAAATTTTCAACACAATTAAATATATTATATGTAGTACTCTTGAACCATTTTCTTAACAAAAAAAAAACTCAATTTATATTGATAGGAAGAATGATAATGGTATAAAAAAATTATGTTATGACTTGTGATATTTCTGCAAAGATTATAGTATGTTACAGGACAAAAAAAACTTTTAATTATTGAAAAATATAATATTTTTTTCAAAATAAAATAGATTAAATAATATAAATATAATTAACGTAAGATCAATATTTTAATAGTAAGATCAATATTTTAATAGTATAAAGAGTATAGTTATTTCATTCTTATTAGTTTACTTAAATTTTATTATAATTTATTTAAAAAAATTCCTATTCCATGAATCACAAATTTTCAACTAATTTCATATAAAATAATCTAGAATTTAATGATGACATTTATTCTAATGTGATCTAGAATTTGATATTTTGGTATTATGTTAATGTTATGAATGAATTTGATGCTTTGGTATGATGTTTAATTACATGACATTATGTTAATGTTAGGGATAAATTCGATTATATGTGTCTTTTTGAATATTAGACTTTTTTTCTTTTTTTTTTATAGTATTTTTAGTAAAAAAATTTTGGTTACAAAAATTTGAAAAAAAAAAATTGGATCGAGTAATTGGGTGACTTGAAAATAAATCAGGTCAACCCAAAACCAATCAGGTTGTGTATGAGTTGACCCTTTTGGATTGAGCTTCATGTCGGTCGGGTCGGGATTTTTCATATTATACCTGTAGATCAACCTGACCCGAATCGACACCCCTAGTTGTGATAAAACCGGAGGCATATGTAAATTTATTTGGGTATAGCTTCAACTTTCAAGTTTTGGTGAGAAATAATCAAATAATATTTTAAAGCAGTTAAATTCAGACAATGCAACTGATAATTAAATACTATTTGAAGTTGAGTCTCTCAACTGACCAAATTGGACCATGAGTCATATCGTCAATTTCACAAGGAAGTTTCACTGTCAATAATAATAATAATAATAATTAGTCGGTTACACTCGATATATATATAAAATAAAAAATTAAAATATAATTTAATTATATATTTAAATTATAAATATAAAATTAAAATATTTATTGAATTTTATACATCGTTATAATTTTTAATTATTTGTAAAATATGTATTTTATTAATTTTTTTTAAAAAAATAGCTTAAAATAAACATAAAACTATAAGACTAACAAATAAATAAGATATAAAAAGTTAAAAGAAAAAAAAGAAAACAGAGATGTGAAGATATATAAATATATATATATATATATGTATGTATTGATCGAGGAGAGAAAATGACAAAAGAAATAGGAGACGACATACGAGATATGATATAAATGATAGTTGAGACAACAAAAGAGATAAAAAGATCAAGGTGGTTATTAGACTTATAAACGCTTTAATAATAATAATAATAATAATAAGTAATGCCTAAAATCCGAAAATATTTTTCCTTCAAAATACGAAAATGTATTCGAAAGATTGTAAGATTTGAAACTATTTAGACTTCTGCGGTTTTATAAGTTTATTGAAACCGGCTCTTCATTCATATCACTACAAAACTCCCATCGCCCTTACACACACACAAAATACACAAATTCGTTAGCGAAGAGTTTATGCCAAACATAATCAAAAGCTCCCAAAAGGTGAAGACATGATTTGTATTGTAAAGATTAATAATCATGAACTTATGAAACAAGAAAAATGTTAGTACCGTTAAAGACAAAGAAGGGGGGGGGGGGGGGGGGGAAGGGATATTAAACAAAACAAACATGATTAATTTGACATTTCAAAAGAGAATATATAACGATGGCTGCGGAAAATTTTGCATGCATCAATTGTTGAGTTCTAGCACATTCATTCAATAATTATAATTTAGTACATATTTATTTTATTTAATGAACAATATTTAAATACATAAAGTAACTATATTCCAATTACTGAGTCTATGCGTGGAATTCAAATTCTCATAAAAAAAAATGAATTTTCACGTATGAAGAACCCTTAGCCACTCAATGTCTATTCCATAAAGCAATTTTTAGGTGCGAAGAACCCTTAGCCATATGTAAGTTCGTTTTATTTTTTATTAAGCTACTTTAATGCAACTCTGAAATACTGGTATACGACAATATGATAATTCCATTATATTGTAATGCCATATTATATTGATTATTATATCCTAAGTCCTTTTTTTTTTTTCCTTTTGTGCTTCTTTCAATTCAAACTTGACATAAAATAAATCATATATATTAATACATTGTAATAAATGAAAAATATAAAAAAATAATTTTTATATTTTCACTAATTTGCAAGATTGGCACACTTGTAAGGAGTACTATCCATTTCATGTCCAACAATTTCATTTTAAATTTATACTACACCTCATACAACAAAAAAAAAAAAAAAAAAGAGTTTACTTCTATCACAAACAATAATATGAAACTAGTGTTTAGCCCATGGCTTGGAATTAGATGTCTTTATATATATTTTTTCATATTTTTTTTAATAAAAAATATCTAGATAAAAATAAATTAACTTTTTATTGGATAAATTGATAAATGAATATATTAAAAAAAATTGTAATAATAAAATATGTTCGATCTCAATATTAATTTTGATATAACGCCCACCAATTTTTTTTTGATATAATAAAGATAAGAAGGTTTTTAAATATTTACACAGACTCAAAAAAATTTATTTATTATTAAAGTTAACGATAAACATTGTAAATAAAATATCAATTTTGTTACTTTATGTGAATTAAAATTTAATCTATCTTATTTTGAACACTCTATAACTTTTGGATTATTTCTGATAAACATGGATCACAAAATGTACGTATCTAAATTCATATAAAATGTATTTAAATTTTGTACATAACAAAAACAAAATTAAACCATACTATCCATATATTCATTTGAACAGTCTCACAGTTACTAAATTACTATATATATATATATATATGGAGACTATTTAAAAAAATTAGAATGTCAAAAGTTGACTTGGTTGGAGTATAATAACCTACTGTGCTTATTCTTACTTTTTTAAATGCTATTAATTTTGGGATAATATATATCGATATCTGAATTTTTTTTAAGAACAAGAAAGTTTAATAATTACATATTCATATTACTTTTGAAAATAAATATAAACAATACTATAGTTTATATATAACACATGCCCACGACTACTGGCATGTGAATGATATAAACGACGCCGTTACGTCACTTCTTTTTATATTCATTTTCGATTAATTGAATAATTAATTAATTAATCTAATATTTTTGCCTCCGTTCAGGTGGCCGTTCCGTTATTCTTTAAAATTCCCGGTATCCGAGTTATAATCCGCTACAACAGTCCCAAAAAACCCGTGCTGCTTTCACTTGCACCTTACAACCACCGGGACCGCTGTTGTTTATTGGACGCAAAATTCATTTCCCTAAAATAAAAAACAAAATAAGAAAAAAAAATTAAGAAAAAAGAACCCTAATCCCAGTCCATTCAGTTTTATTTTTCAGCCTCGCATTACCTATCTCTCTCTCTCTCTCTCTCCCTTTCTCTCTCTGTCTCTGTCTCTCTCTCTATATAACCCTTTGCAACCCGACCATTCTCTTTTTAGTGTTTGTGTATCTCTTTGCGATTCCTCTATCGGTCTATCTCTGTTAGACACTAAATCCAATCATCCATTAACGAACAACAAGGAACTTGAACACACAGCGCTCTGTATATCCGATCGTATCGATCCGTTACAGGTGAGGCTTCGCTTAGATGCTTCTGTTTTTTGTGGTGATCGATCGCCGGTGGCTAGGATTGGGTGATGCTTATTTTTGATTTATTTTGAAATTTTGATGTGTAGTTGCATTGGCTTTGAATTGGGGGAATTTTGAGGGGGCGCTCGATTTTGATTTCTTCTTCTTCTCCTCCTCCTCCTCCTCCTCCTCCTCCTCTCTCCCTCTCTCTCTCTTTCTCAAGGTTTTGTTGGAAGCGTGTTCTGTAAATTGTCGTTTTGTAATAATTTATTGCCAGAATTTCTGATTGATTGATCTGCGGTCTGGTCTGTTAATTATTTTTTTCTCTTTTTATTTAAACGTCGATGGAGCTTTGGATGTATAGATTTGCTTCGAGTGTGTGAATTCCTGATTAAATTTTTACAACCATTAGATTTTTGATGTGTCTTGGTGTGTTCGTGCGGTGTGCAGTTGTCTTGGTGTGGTTGTATTAATTATTTTTTCCTAAATTTGTTATTTGGGGAGATTCGGATTGTAGGTGGCGGTATTTTCATTGAGCACCCTTAGTTTGAATCAATATTGTTGCTATGATTTTAGTGTTTATTTTAGTTACGTACCTGGATGCAAGTTAAATTATGCTTGTTATCTTGAAAGTCAGTGGCGTATTGTGGTTTGACCACATGATGATGGGAACTATCTTACTTTTTCTGGCTTTGATGGAGCTTGAGGATTTTCAGTTAGCATTGATATGTGCCATGTTTTGAAAATAATTCATCTAAGTTGACAAAAAGATGGATATGAGTGGGGATGTGGAAGAGAAATGTTATACGGTCAAAGGCTTATAATAGGATTAGCATCGGGGCTCGATTGATTTTAGAAGATTATATTTTATTCAAGGTAATAAACACAGTGGGGAATTAATGAATTTTTAGTTGCCAATAACCTTTACTAGTTAAATTGGAAAAGGTCTCACTAAAACAAGCTCAATGATCTTAATGGCTGTGATATGAGATGTCCAGCTAATATCACTCTTCAGATGAGGACGTGTGTGGCTCCTTGATCCTAGCCTGGAGTTATATGAACTATGACAGGCAAGTATGTTAGACCAGAAGGAAACTGCTAAGAATTAGAGATTGTATTTCTTGTAAATATTAGTAGCAGCATTATATGACTTTTTCCTTGTGGTGAATTAAGAGGCCAGAGATTTTTGGATCTGTATAACCAGTATTTGGTAGGTTGAAAAACTTGCAGAGTTGAGTTAACTGATCTTGAATTGCTACTGATTCAGAACTTTGAATTGCTAGGCAAAGTGGATGAAATTTGTCATGGCACGGAATGCAATATTTAAAGCCTTTATTTTATTTATTTTGTGAAATTATGCATGCATATACAGTATGCCCTTTTCCCTTTGAGATTTGTTGTCCTCTTTCATGCATAATTCTGCTTGTTTGATAGAGACTTGTTTTCGATTCTGATTGATAGAGCATTGTCCATTGGTTTTTTCACATACATGTTCCATAACCTGTGGTTCAAGGGGCCAGTTTGTATTTTCACATTAGTGCTATGGACCCCAATATTTGTTTCTGCTGTTGGCTTCTTGTTGCTTCTAAGAGATTATCTTTCAATTAATTATCATCTAGATTTTAGTTTTCCTTGCATTATATCAAGTCATTATGTAGACAACAATGTCAGCGTGCAAATAGCACAGCATTTTGGAACTCACCGACCTTTTAAGAGGTGATCACATCTGTATCCAAGTCCATAATAAGTTCTGGCATCTTGCATCAAAAATTTATTTGCATTTTGTCTGTTCCTGAAAACTGAATGAGTTCATGTTACCACGACGCTCAAGTTTGGTGTATTAAGATGACTACTGGCTTCTGCCTTTTGTTTTAACTTTGCTTCTAAACTCCATTCATCTCCATAAGGAAAATGTAAATTGATTCACTTCTTATTGAAGTTATGAAGGGAAATCTTTTATTCTTTTAAGAATGGTCTTGTCATTTGTTATCTTCTTGGAAGAATTAGAAGATATGGGTGTTCCAGTTTTTCACCGTCATACCTTAAATTTTCCCCTTTGGTGGTTATTCTAGGAGTGTCCACAAGAAGCATTTTGTCACTTGTTTTGTTAACTCACTTAGCTTGCAGTCTTTGCTCACTCCTTTTTTTTTTTTTTTTTTTTGTATGTTCCTGTTCCTATCATATGTGTATCAGTTTCGCTTTATGGATAGAGTTTTTCATTTGACGGCTGAAAAATAGATGATTTCTGATACTCCATTGTGGAAAACAAGTCAATTACTGAGAAGATGAGTAATCCTCAGTGTGTTTTTGCTTGTTTGGTTGACCTTATCTGTCTTGATTGCTAATGTGAGTGTAATGCTTTATTGTTGCAGGAGATAGAACTTGAAGTTGAGGATATGTCTCCAGCATCCAGATCTAAGTCCAAAGACAAAAAGGCCGGCAAGGAACCTCCAAAGGGTTCTTCAAAGCCTTCAGCGCATGTTATCGCCAACAATGGAACCCCGGCAAGTGGATACAATCCTCTTTTGGGAACATTTCATACATTTGAGTCAGCACCAGTGCCGTCTTCCAGTCCGCTTCATGTGAATGGCCGTTTCCGGAATATAGATGAGACGGATGATCCAAATGGGAATTCATCGGGGACTGGCGTTGAGTATGATTCTGTTTCCAATAATGGTAGCTGGTCTGGTGAGTCAGAAGACCATAAAGAAAAAGCATCTCAGCCCCCTCAGCGTCAGGAGACTGTCCCTGGCGCTGACAATGACAAAAGAGAGAAAATACGGCAAAAGAATGAGAGGAAACATCAACGTCAAAAGGAGAGGCGTGCTCAAGAGTTGCATGAGCGGTGCAGTGGCTATCTTATGTCAAGGAAGCTAGAAGCACTGGCGCAGCAGCTAGTAGCAATGGGCTTCTCCCAAGAACGGGCAACGATGGCTCTTATTCTGAATGAAGGTAGAGTAGAGGAATCAGTAGCATGGCTTTTCGAAGGTGGTGAAGCAGACAAGCAAATGGAACATAACCTTGATGGTGGGGGTAATTTAAAAATTGACATATCAGATGAGCTTGCTCGCATTACAGACATGGAAATTAGATACAAGGCTTCCAAACAGGAGGTTGAAAGAGCTATAGTTGCCTGTGAGGGTGACCTTGAAAAGGCTGAAGAAATGTTGAAGGCGCAAAAGGAGGAACCTCCTGCTGCCCCTTCCAAGCATGAAGAAACAGGTGATCCTCCTACTGTAGCCAATGGCAAGCTGCCAATAATCAACAATAGTCAAAATCCAATGAGAATACAAGTTAAATCTACTCCATCCACTATGATGCAACAGAAAAGAGATGAAAAGGATTTCAACTATACGAAAGTGCCAGCAACGGTAGGGTCTTCAGTGGATCCCGGGGCCAAAAGCATGCAGATGTTGAAGAAACTACCACCTAAATTGGACTGGACCAAACCACAGCAGATTTCTGTATCAGCAGCAGAGAAAAGGTGGACGGGTGCAGGATCTAATCCTTCCCCTTCCTTTTCGATAGCATCGCCCTTACAGGCCTCACCTTCCCCAGCCAAGACAGAAGCCCGTTATGTCGCTGTTGGTAATGAATTGAAGAATTTGCAGCTTGGATCAGTGAAAGAACCAGTTATCGTCATGCAACGACCTCAATCCATTAACGCGAAGCAGGCTCCCAGCACAAGTCTTAGCTCATCACCTCCGGGGCCAGCTATGGGTTGGTATCCTAATTCTGTTGATGCAGTAAAGCCCCACGGATTCGTGCCCCCTGTTCCTGTATCTAGATCCCTTAGTCCCAATGGTGTTAGTTCAAACCCATTGTACAATCAACTTCATTACCAATCACAACAGCAATTTGTACCTAGCAGTAGCTCGATGGATTCCCTAGGAACCACCAGGGGAAATAGTTTGTGGAGCAGCAGAGGTAGTGCATCACCAGCACTTGCTGCAGCTTCCTCCCTTGGACTCTTCTCCGGGATAGGGGCCAATGGAACATCCGGGTCTTCGTCTCATATAGACTGGAACACGGGCGGGTCGATGTTACAGTTTGATTACACCAACATAGACTGGAGTTTAGATCGCGGGTCATTACCATCGAGGCCTAATGGTTTGTGGGGTGGTGCGAACTACTCCATGCAAAACAATCCTCGTACATACGATTCATTTGCTTACGGTCTTGGTGTGCAGTCTGCAATGAGGCCTATGTTATCCAACGGTAATGGTGCTATGGTCCCGAGGTTGCAGGATGGGGTAGGTTCTACAGATCCAACTGGTGGTGGTTCTCGGGGAATGGACGTCTCCATTCGAAGAGAAAGACCTTTTCAGTTTACCCAGACAGTTTGTTTCCTCCCCTTCACTGTAAGATGAATGACGAGGAGTTCTAATAATAAAGAAGGAAAAAAAAAGACAGGAAAAAAATTGTTAGTTTGCATTTGGTGTTGGTGTTGGTTCTTTTGATGCTTTTACCTTTGTTCATGTTGTGAATTCTCAATCTTAGTGGAAAAAGCATCAAAGTTCCCCGTTGGTTTAGTGTTTGGTTACATATACCTTTTATTTATTTATTTATTTATTTTGCTTTAATTCTTCAATGTGCTTCTGGTCTTGCTAGCAGCAACTTTCTTTGAATCCCAAGCATTAACTGGAGAAAAAAGAAAGATGTTTCTTGCACATGCATGCACACGTTATTTTTGTTCCTCATCGTCGTTTTCATTCTTTACGATGTACGGCTCTTTTGCGTACATTGGCGACCTAGCATTGGACCTGGAAAGTTTGCCATAAATAAGAAGGGGATAGTTGTATAGCCCACATGAAGACTTGAGAGCCACTAAAACTCAAATGGTTTATGTGGCTGCGGACGTGGAACTTTGTTATGACAACATATTTATTGGTATTGACATAACATCTATGTTTACTTCTTTGATTTCGAATATTTATTTAAAAACGGGTGCTTTGTGTTTTTTATTTTTTTTAATACTTACTACTAGTCAAGGTTCAAACCCTCACATATGCATATTATTGAGATTCGAACTCTTAAAGATAATTCTATGTACTAATATATACATTGTTCATGATTTGAATTATTAAAAATAACTCCCCAGTGCCTTTAAAGGAAAGTATATATCTATTAGATCCAAATGCATGTGCTACGAGTGAGTACTTATTGTACTTTGTATTAGTCATGTTATAATTCTTTAAATATTTTAAACTTCTAAATAAAATAAAGAGGCTATTTGGCAAAGCGTGTAAACTTCATAAACCATCTTATAAGATGTTTTAAAATTTATAAAATATCATAAAGTGTTAAAGATTGTTTGGCACAATGCCAAAATTTTTAAGCCCCTACACATCTTAAAAAAGAATAAAATGTCCAACTTATTTTTTAAAAATTCTACCAACCTGCTTTGTTTTTAACGAAATTAATGACAACATTGACATTGTTAACATCTTATAAGCTCACTTATCCAAACACTTCATTAATTTATTTTTAAAATAAGATTCAACACATAAAAGCTTACAAGATGTTCGAAATAAGTTCAGCCAAACACCCTCTAAATAACATGTATGACTCTAGATTGTGCAATACTTCCATAGGGTTCAACACCAAACGCAGAAGGCAACAGATTGTAGCTAATCCATGACAGGTTTTCTAACCAAGTATTGCATTCATGAAGCCAACTAGCAGGGAAAAAAAACAAAAAAAAACAAAAAAGAAAACGAGACGGAGAATGATTTGAACGTACTAAAAAACCAACCTCTAGTTCAAAATTTGTTGAGCAGTTGACATAAATTTGGTGTACGTCACTTCAGAACTGTGTAGGAATGATATTTCTTAAAGAGGGGTTTGTAAGCTTCTAAAATAAAATGTTTAAGAGTTTATAAACTCTTTTTAGAAATATAAGGAGGTATAAACTTATTCTTAAAAATCCTACTAACCTCCTTTATTTTCAATCAAATCAATTACGACATTGTCATTAACAACATCTTATATGCTATACCCATCTTATTTTTCCAGACACTTATCTATCGGAAAAATCGTTTATTTAGTTACTTTATTTAGCCTCTTCAGGTGTTTTTCAAATAAGATCCGAAATGTAGGAGCTTAAAAATGTTTGAAATAAACTTAGGCAAACACCCTCTAATAAGTTCCATTGTTTCATAGGGTACAACACCAAACGTAGAAATGATGGCAGATTGTAGCTAAACTGTGACAGGTCTTCTAACCAAGTATTGCATTCATGAAGCCAACCACCAGAAATAAAAGAAAAAAACAAAAAGAGATGGAGTATGATTTGAACTTACTAAACAAACAACCTCCAATTCTTTTTTGTGCAGTTGACATAAATTTGGGGTATATCAATTCAAAACTGTATAGGAATGATTTTCTTTTTTCATTGAAAATGCTCGACTTTTGACTCAACAAAGGGAGAAGTAACTAATCGCTGAGATCCTCAAATACATTAGACATTGGAAGCGTTGTCTTGGTCATTTAGACAATTAGACTCAAAATCTATAAAGGGTCTCTCTTGGATATGGAGTGTGTGTGTCACACACACATATATATATGTGACACAATCTAAGAAAGAGATAATGCTATAGATGAGCTTGTTATGAATGCAAATGGGATTATGTGATAGCACCATTATTCAGCAGAACGAGAGGAGTCTGTTGGTGAGGTAGAAGCATCAGTAGATAGAGGTTCTGTATACCACTGGTTCGCTGCACGGGTGATGAAGCTGGCTTCTGTATTAACCACAAGATCATGTCAAACAAAGCAAATGGAACGCATTCAAATGATAAAGCACATCACTTTGTGCATCATATAAAAAAATCGGAAGCTCTCAGTGTTATCATTACTATAACAATTCACCAGAATATCTAGTTCATTTCTGTGGGGTATCTTACTGGTTTGCATAATAGTAAAACTAACGTAGTTATACTTGAACGGACATGAAGATTTTCGTAGCATGTTTATATTGATCTCTCTAGCATGTTTATATTGATCTCTCAACCTTATTATTGGTGTAATTTACCTGATAGGAAGATATCCTTGTACTCAGTCATCATCGTAGACGAATTGAGGGGGATCTGGAGAACCCACCCCCACAATAGTGCTTCCACTGTAGATAACATAAAAAGTCAGCTAAGAGCCAGTCTGCAAGTATGGGAATTATCTGCGCATTATTCAGATAAAGTTGATAAATTAAGGGCATTATTTTTCCTTTGTTCCGACTACGGGATATTATGCTTACAGAATATTCACAAATATGTAAATCTTGAAAGCATTATTTTAAAATTATAGTGTTTAGCTTGCTGAAGCTCTACCATGCACTCACTAACAGGTATGTTCAGGAATAATAAAGATCTGGGGCCAAAGTTTAATATTGTTTACAAGTTTCTTTGCATTAGTACTCATACATTATCTAGATTGCTAAAATCGGTGCCATGTGCCATATTTATATCTCTATTTGGCATAACTTAGATCAATTAAACTGCCATTCCAAATTGTTCTTTAGGATGCTGATGATGCGTACAAATGCAGGATAGCTAAGAGATATCCTATAACTCACTCACACACACACACACACACACACACAAAATCAAGTATCCTAACATTGGATAAAATGAAATTTGTCCTAATTACTACATGAATGGAAGAAATGCTTGTTTCAGATGCTAAATAGTGTAATTGAAATATACCTCCCAGACATGAAAACAGCATCATACTGTCCTCGGCCTGCTGCCATTATGCGCTGTTTTAATCTTTTTAGTGATGGAAGGACTTCAAAAGCGGGAGGTTCTGCAAAACATCAAATTACAATAGTTCAGCTTCTAGTCAGAAAACCACTGAAGCTTTAAGCCAAGCCAACTGGGATGAGGTTGTACCGCATTTTACGACTCTACCAACATGAACAAGCTCCGATCTATGTAGCATTCAATTATAATGTTAACATGCCTGGTGGAAGTATATGATTTGTATGAAGTTCTATGTCCACATGAATCAGTTTTTGTTCATTTGGGTTGTGTAATTTTCATGAGAAAGAAACTGAAAGGGATTTTTTTATTTTTCCGACTTCAACAACAATTTAGCTAGGTACATTTTACAGCGAACCTCTCTGATAAAATGATAGAATTCCATATGTAGAAACCAACTATGCTAACTTTTTTCCTTTAGAAACTGCTCTTGTTAACTTGGACGCTCTTCTTGGAAAAGAGAAAATCAGAAAGCTGTAAAAAGTAGAAGACATATCACATAATTTCCCCAAACATCACTTTCAACATGTTGAAAGAGTCCCTATCCAAATGCATAAGTTATATGTCGCATGGATTTCTCCCACAAGACCATGATAATAGTTGACACGGTGTGTGTATATATAGACATATATATATATATATATATTTATAAAAGCAGGCCAATCGTGCATATTCCTGGCTTCCCCAACTATCTGACCTATCTGACTGAGTACATGGGAGAGAAAGTAAATATACAGCTTGATTTTCTGTAATCAGGCAGCTGTGCTCAAACATAACTCTTGCAATCTTTCAATTCTGAAGCTACTATTGAAGACCGAAGCAGGTGAAAGATTATCAGAAAACTAAAACAACCATGCAAGCAATTTTTGAATTCATACCAAGATCATTGACGCAAACATCCTGAGATATTCCATTACTTGAAATCTTCTCTAGCAAAGTCAAAGGATCAATCTTGCTTGTTTGATCCAACCTAAAGTGCTGAGAAACCGAGACGAAATCATTAAGATTTTGACACTATAAGTTATTTATCATCAACTCAGCATAAGTTAGTAACTCGAATGATATATATCACCTTGTAAACTTCAGCGGTGGAGCATGCCTCTTGTGGTTTAATGAGAACCATTGGAAGGTCAACAGGTATCGGTGGAGGAATATCTTCAACTACCTAGAATGTTTCAAGTATGACAATTATCATCATAAACCGTGTTTTCAGTCAACACATCATGGATAACACATAATAACAAAAGTTGAAAGTGATATACCTCGCCTCTACCCGTGCAATATGCAGCTCCATGAGAGAAAAAGAAAGGAATATCCGAGCCGATCTCACCAGACCATTCTTGGAGCTCCTTTTCAGTGGCAACACAACCACTGAACTGATTTGCTGCCCATAAAGCAGTAGCAGCATTGCTGCTGCCACCACCCAGCCCAGCCCCTGTAGGCACCTTCTTATCAAGGTGAACCTAGCAAACAAAAGTCACAAGACAATATATTCACTCCTAATCCAATATTTTCTGAAGAAGATGTCAACTTGGTAGATTGATCTATATTCATATTCACATCATTTACCCAAAAGTAGTTGTCAATCCCTGTCTTTTTCCTAAAAAGATTAAGGGCCTTAATTATCTGCAAAAGGGGGCAACAGAGTCGATTTTCCATGCCAAAACCATCAAGAGGAAGAAAAAGAAAGAAAAGGTGCCTATTTTACCAAATTTCTGTCATCAAGAGGAACTCCAGGGACATTGGTTGATAAACGGTCCGTTGATTTTGATGGGGATAAAGAGAATTTTACTTTATCTCCAAGACTGATTACCTGAAGAAAAGACCAGCTTATATTAACACTAGCAAAAGAAGCCAGCAAAACTGATGTTGCCCATTAAGCAACAGCCACAAATGCTAA
>JAOWBU010000031.1:0-100000 GCA_026212405.1 Petrea volubilis | reverse complement strand
GGCGGATTTTTGGCAAAGGGCATTCTGCCGAAATCTTGACAAAATTCCTTCCAAAGTATTCCGCCAAAAATGCTGCTTTTTGTTGTAGTGAAGGAAAACAAAGAATAAATATACATACATGTCATATTTGATGTCAAGCATCATCTTGAAGTGCTATCAATCTAATGAACATCAAGCTATAGTTGAAAAATAATATTGAATGACAAACCATTTTGCCAAGATTTCATTGTTTAATTTATTTTAGGGATAATTTCCCTCACCTCCTTTGAATTTAGGTGAAATTAAAAATAACCCTCTATTGCTTCAAAAATTACCAATATCTCCTGATATATCTTAACATTTATGAAAACACCCCGTCGTCAGGGTTTTGACGTTTTTTGTTAAAAATTTTAGTAAATTGCCAAAAATGTTCTAGGTTAAATTTTCATCATTTTTTGAAGACCGAAATGCCTTTGTTTATGGTAAGGATTTGAAACTTGAAGGGTGTCTATCGTAAGTTTTCTAACTACATAATGGTGTATATGTGTGTGTGTGTGTGTCATATTTTTGCAAAAACAAACACGCAATAATGGGTAGCACTCTGTGGCGGGTTTTTCCAACGGAATTTGGACGGGTTTTGAGCTACTTGGAACGAGCAACACGTTGTTGCTTTTTAGCCTTTCATTTAATTATTTAATCAACTTTTTAAATTTTTTAAGAAAATTTCAAAATTTTATTATATTTGATATTTCTACTTATGTTTTCAATAAAAAAATTATTTTGCTTAAAATTTATTTTTTAACTAATCATAAGTCGAAAGTATATTATAAATGATTAAAAAGATAGTATAAATGATAAATAGGCCAGAAAGATATATTTGCACAGAATTTAGCACATTTTGAATTTTATATTATTTAAATTTAATCATTTGATTAGACTATATCTCTTTTTTCATTTTGTACACACAATGAGTGTGCTCTATATGCTAATTATTATTATTACCAAATTTATTTAGTAAAACGATATGTGCAAATAGATTAATATTTAGTCACATCTTTACTAAAATTTGATTCGGTATAGTGGTTTTACAATTATACTTGCATTGTAAAGGCAAGGGTTCAAACATTTTTGGGCACAATTAGTATTATTTGGCCAAATGATCTTATTATAGGACAAACATCAAATATTATGAACAACTTGAAAGTATTTTTCTTTAGATGCTTTGATTTAAAAACTTGTACAAATATTTTGGTTTCAAGTTATTAATTGTGACAAATATTTACTTTTTCATAGGATCTTTTTATCAAATTTAAAAGGAAAATACTATGGTAATCATATTTGTTAACACTATAATTCTTTTTAAAAAATGAATTATGAACAATAAATATATAAATTCAAAAGTAAAAAATCAAATTTGTAAGTTAGTTCTTTGTTACAAAAAGTTTTATTAATAGTAACAAATATTTTAGAGTTACCAAATGTTAAAAATTTGTTACAAATACATGTTCGTAACTGGCACAAAAATTAATAGTGACAAAAAGTTAGTTCTTGTAACGAAATTTTCTTTTGTTACAATAGAAATATTTTTTTCATAACGAATAAATATCAAAAGCAACAAAATTTGTACTTGGTTACCAAAACGCTGATATATGGTAACCAAGAAATACTTTGGTTATGATAAACTAAAATTTGTAACTAAATTCGGCTCTGTTACAATAACTTTGGTTATCTAAAGTGCATTTTGTTGTAGTGTGATGAAGTCATTTAGTTTTTGTTTTATTAAATCCAAAAGGATGGAGCATTGACAAAATTTATTAAGTGATTTTGACAGGCTTGGTAAGACAAAATATTGGTGTGTAGCTTGACCATCTCGGTGGTGGTGATACGGCTGGCCACTCGGGAATATTGGTCGTTTTCAAAATAGGAGAGGGTTATTTATAATTTTGCCTAAACTTAGAAAAGGTGAGGGTAATTCTTCCTTAATAATATCTAGGGGCAAAAAGGGTATTACAATCTTTCTGTCTGATTTAATAACATAGGGACAAATCTCAAGGAGTATTGATAATTTTCGAAACAAGAGGGGGTTATTCGTAATTTTGCCTAAATTCAACGGATGTGAGGATAATTATCTCTTTATTTTGTTACATTCCTAACCTTAATTTAATATAATATGAATTTTTTTTTCCATGCTTTGTTAAATATATGTTTATTGATCACTATATAATCTTACACCCCATCTCAGCATAATATACATTTATTAAGTTCATCTTATTGTGTACTTCTGTGTGATCCTCTCTTTATAATTCATTTGTTTTTCTATATAGAGCTTATTTATATTTCATAACAAGGCAGTATGCTTTGCTGACTTTATATTTATAAGTTTTTATCTCAATTAAATTTGTTGAAATTTTTTTTATTTTGCCCATTTTAGGGCCCGAGCTTGTCAAAATACCCCAACTTTTTAAAACTTATAAATTTTACGCTAAACCGAGCTTTGAGAGCTCGGTTTTACTGTACATCTCAGAGATTGACCGAGCTTTAGAAGCTCGGTCTAAGCATTTAATTTGTTTTTTTGGAAAATTAAAAAACGGGCTCTTGAAGCTCCGTCTACCTATTTAAATTTTTTTTTTCCAAAATTTAAAGACCGAGCTTAGTATTTTAATTATTTTTTCAAAATTAAAGACTGAGCTTCAAGAGCTCGGTCTTAGTATTTTATTATTATTATTATTTTTTTAAATTGACATGACCAAGCTTCAAGAGCTCAGTCTATTGAGTTTTATTATTATTATTATTTTTTTTTGAAATTTTTTGGCCAACTTGTAGACAATAGGTTTGTGTTTAAAATAAGGTTTGTGTTTAAAAATGGACAGGCACCGACTTGTAGAGTCAATAGTTAATAGTACATGCTGTAGAATTTGTGCAAACGAACTTTCACACAATACCGTCCAATCATTTCTTCTAGACATTGTATGCAATTATATTCCTATCAATTTCACACATTGTTACAATTTGTTACAATCATGGAATTTTTAGAAAAAAAAAATTAAAAAAATATTAAGCTCGGTTTTTAATGTCCAAAAAAAAAACAAACAAATTAACTTGTAAGACCGAGCTTCAGGATCTCGGTCTTGCATTTTTCAAAAAAAAAAAAAATTAAATACATAGACCGAGCTTCAAGAGCTCGGTCTTTAATTTTCCAAAAAAACCAAAAATTTAAATGCTTAGACCGAGATCTTGAAGCTCGGTCTTTGATTTTCTGAAAAAAAAAAAATTAAAATATCTAGAACGAGCTTTGGAAGCTCGGTCAACCTCTGACACACATAGTAAAACCGAGCTCGCAAAGCTCGGTTTACTGGTAAAATTTAAAGGTTTTAAAAAGTGAGGGTATTTTGACAATATCGAGCCCCGAAAAGGGCAAAATAAATTTTTTTTCTAAATTTGTTCCATTTCTAATTTTGCTAGATTAGATGTTTATATCTTTTATCATCAATTGTAACTTTTTTCTGATATATATTTTTACATTTTATACTGATGATATCGTATGTGTTGTTGATAAATATTTTTGTATGTTTTGCCCCAATTAATTTTCTACAATTCCTAATTTATTGAAATAGTTATAGTTTTATATGTTTAACCATCAATTGTAACTCTATTTCATCTTAATTTATTTTTGTCTTAGATTAATGAAATGACAAACCATTCACCCCTCTTTTACTCCATCTAATTATTTTTTTATCAATATAGAAAATAAGTATATTTATTATAAATCTATTAATTATCTCCTCATCTCTATCAAGTTGATGACGTGTTGCTCAATGTATAGTTGTTACTATGCCTAAGGAAGAGATTCCACCCCTTCTCTTTAATGAAAAAGCTTCGGCTTCGGTCACATATGTACAATTGCACAACCTTATGGAACTCAAAGAACTGCTGCTTAACCTAAGTATTTTGGTGCCAATTAGGAATAATAAACATTTTTTCATTATTTTGATTTAGTCATTAAATTTAGTGGCTGAAAAAAAGTGATTTTGAATGGTTTATTTCATTAGATCATTGGCAAGTGATTTTGTATTAATAAGCTTCTTCAATTTGGCCATATGACATGCTAACCAAAAGAAAAAGGGATTATGACAATAAAAATATCTTACATCAGTAGGCTACGATTTTAATATGACAAACAATATATATATATATATTGTCTTTTACTAGATAAAAATATTGTATCATAGTATATATTTAAAAGGTTCCTTTCATGTCATGTTTTGTACATAGTACGAGATGTAGATTAGTATATCTTTATCTGACTGAATACTTTATATGTTTATTTATTTATTTTGTAGTTGGGATTCCACTAAATACTAATGAAATGGTACATTAATTAAGACGATAGTAAAAAATATTATAGAAATGAGGGATTATATTATATACTTGAGAGTTACTTCAATACACATATATATATATATATATATACTAGCAACACTGCACACTCTACGTGAGTGCAAAATATAAAAAATGTATATTATACTTTAGTACTTCAATTTTTTTAGGATGAAAATATAAATATATTATTAAATTTCTTTTATAAAAATATTTTTTAAAGAATTGTTTGAAATAATTTATTAAATTATAATAATTAAAAATAAAATAATTATGTGAAATATAATTTCATGATAAAGAATAAATACAAAAAGAAAAAAATCAAGTAAGTGTAATTAAAGAAAGTGGTTAGTGGGTTGAGAACGTGGGTTTTTTTTAAATTGGATATAATATTACAATATTGACCTTTTAATTTATTTATTTATTACATGTGTTTACTAATTAGAAGAGTAAACTTGGTACATCAAAATTTGGTATCCGAATTAAATTGTTTTTCTATGAATTTTCAATTTTACCCACAATTTTACATATCTTTATTGATTCTATATAAAATTGAATGATAAATTTTGTAAAATCATGTAAATAATCGTCATTTGTGAGATAAAAATAGCTTTCTTTTATAATAGTATAGATACTTGAGAGAGAGAAGAAAGAAACGAATATTTATGGGGATAAAAGTGGGATTTGGCCTATTTTCAAACTGGGAGATGAGGCTTCCAAAGATACCTTATTGTTTTCTTCTTTTCTCTTTTTTTTCCCTTTAAAAAAGTTTCAAACAGAACATAGTGAAAATATGTTTCACCAAAAAAATATTTGAGAAAAGGCAAAATAAAAATACAAGCGATCACACCATAAGTATTTGGCACACGTTACAAAAAAGACAAACGATGATATCACAAATTTTCTACTAAAGCCCTAAAAATCTTCATTGATTTGCAGCGGTTGAGTATGATTCACAAACTGTTTGGATAGACTTTCTTTAGAATAAAAATATTTAAGATTAATTACATATACACTTCTTAAAAATTATAAAAATTACAGTTTATACCTCTCTTATTTGAAAAATTACAAATAACTAACTTCACGAAAATAAAAATTGCAAGGACACCCCAACCTGTTGGGACTCCAACCCAAAATCACATAATCTTCCTATTTTACCCCTCTCTTGAGTTGGCTTACTATTTTGGATGCCCCTTGCAATTTATTAAGTGTTAAAGGAGTCATTTTGTTATATTGAACTAATCAGAACATGAAAAAAAAAACCAAAAGCTTTTAAACAAAAATCCTGATTTCTTTTTTCATATTTTATAAATTAAATTTATTAATGACTAAGTAATATTAATTAATTTCAAGCATTATGGTATATATTTTCAAATGAAGAAATCAAAAGAGGAAATTAATTAATTAATTAATCAAAAAATTTCATTAATTACACAAATAATTAATTAAAGACTAAGCACATTTAATTATTATAAGGGAAAAAAAATTATTTACCACCCAAAGTATGCGGGTTTTTATAGTTTGCCTTATGAATTTTTTTTTTTTAAACGGGTGCGATCTAAACTCCACGTTTGTTTACAAATTATCATCCACACTCATATTCCAGAGGAATATTTCGCCCAAATTTCGCCAGAATATTCACTTGGATGGTAATTTGTAAAAAATGTGAAGTTTAGATGGAAACCAATAAAAAAAAAAAAGTTAATATGGCAAACTGTAAAAAGCCACATACGTTGGATGGTAAATATTTTGAGATAAGGCTTAATTACACTTTTGGTTCTGTAAATGAGACCCCCTTTTCAAATTTCGTCCTGTAAGTTTGATATTTGCACATTTAGTCTTGTATGTTGGTTCAATTTGACACATTTGGTCCTAAATTGACACGTTAGGTCCTATATGTTGGTTCAATTTGACACATTTGGTCCTGAATTAACACATTTGGTCCTAAATGAGACAGGACTATATTTGAAAATTTAGGACTAAATGTGTTAATTCAGGATCAAATGCGTTAAATTAAACCAACATATAAGACTAAATGTGCAACCATTAAACTTATAGGACCAAATTTGAAAAGGGGGTCTCACTTACAGGACCAAAAGTGTAATTAAGCCTTGAGATAATTACTGTTTACAACCCCAACTATGTGGGTTTTTGCACTTTGGAACCTAAATTTTTTCGTATTACCGGTTGCCACCCGATCTATGCGTCTTTTTGCAGGTTGCAACCTAAGTATATGTTTTGATCAAAAACCGTCACGGGACCGGTGACACGTGAGGTGCACGTGATTTATTAAGGGTATTTTTGTCATTTCTTATTATTTTTTCTTTTTTTTTCCGTCCCTATCATCTTCTTCACCACCCCCACCCACCCCCCACTAGCACCACACTGCCACCACTAGCCGTCGCTGCCAAACCCATCCCCACCTGCAGCTCTCTCTCTCTCTCTCTCTCTCTCTCTCTCTCTCTTCTTCACCATCCTCACCCACCCTCCTCCTTCCACCACTACCATGTCGCCGCCCACTCCCTCCTGTCTCTCTCCTGCACTCTGGATTTGATTTGGGGGGGGGTCGAGAGAGAAGGAGAGGCGGTTAGTAGTGGAGGTGGCGGCAGCTTGGTGGTGGTGGGGATATGAGGGTGGGGGAGAAGGGGGAGGGGGGGCGAGAGAGAGGGTCAAGTAGTGGGGGAGAAGAGGGAGGGGGGCGAGAAGGAGAGGCGGTTGGTGGTGTGGGGCATGGGCGGCGGCAGTGGTGGTAGAGGGAGGGGCGGCGGCGGCGGCGTGGTGGGTCAAGAAAGGAGAGTAGGGAGCTGAGAGAGAGAGAGAGAGAGAGAGAGAGAGAGAGGGGGCTGCTGGTGTGGGGGGAGGAGAGTGGGGAGCACAGAGAGAGAGAGGTTGCTGGTGTGGGGGGTAGGGGTAGTGAAGAAGATGATGGAGAGGGAAAAAAAAAAGAAAAAAGAATAAGAAATGATAAAAATACCCTTTATAAATCATGTGCACCTCACGTGTCGCCGGTCCGGTGATGGTTTTAATCGGGAAATGTGCTTATGTTGCAACCTACAAAAAGACACATAGATCGGGTGACAATTGATAACACGAAAAAATTTAGGTTGCAAAGTGCGAAAATTCGCATAGTTGGGGTTGCAAACACTAATTATCTCAATATTTTTTTTCCCTTATTATAATGTATAAAGAAATTAAACAAATTAAAGGGATTTAATTAAAATGTATAATTTATATGTTGTTCCCTTGTTAGTATGATTGGTCTTTTACGTCCTTGTCAAATTTTTCATGGGAGGGATCGACAGCTTGAGGGTTTCAAGAAAGGGGGAAAGGGAAAAAGAAAAAAGAAAGGACCAAAAAAAAAAGAAGAAAAATGAGAATGAAGGCCCCATGTTTTGGGTGTATTGTGCGAGGTCAGGGCATCGGGGGTGGGTTGAGCTCAATTTTGCTATAATGTTTTTGGTTGAAGATGAGATGCTTCAAATTTTAATTGATTGTGAAATAATGGATGACTGATGAAATTAATTGAGAGTTTTTGCTGAGAAGGGTGAGGCCAATTTAGTCTTTGCCAGTGGCGGTAGAGGGGCGACGGAGGTGTCCATCGCCTTGAAAAGGTAGAAAAAGTTGTGGGGAAGATAATAATATCGTGAGTTGGAAGATTTAGTGATAAGGGTACAAGAGTCTTTTAAATAATAAGATTATCTATTTGAGTTTTCATTTTTCTTTTTAAAATAATATGCAATGGGTATATATGTCTTTTAATACTTTTTCGGGTCAGAGCCCTAGTCCATAAGGGTGTTTATGTAATTTACACTTTCAGCAGATTAGTTACTTGTAATTTACCAAACAAGAGAGGTACAAACTATAATACATGTATTTTTTTTAGGGGTGTAAATATAATAAATCCAAACGTTTATTTTTTTTGAATAAAAAAATAAATTGACTAAGCTTTTCTAAAAAAGAAGATGTCAGAAAAATCACAAAAATAATTTTATTTAGAAGCTATAAATAATTTCAAATAAAAACACCTTTTAAAATATTTTTAATTAACACATCTAAAATTGTTTAGCTTAGGAGAAAGAAAATACCCTTTAAGAACAATTAAAAAAAAACCCATATCCAAAGCCTCATTCGTAACCTAAACATGATCTGTTATTTTCGTCAAATCACATTGACTCATAGCATCATTTGTCTAATCAAATCATATGATCCTACCATAAATATCCATTAAATCTTCATTTTATTGGCATACATTTATCATTAGACCTTATTTTAGAGAAGATTCATACTAATTCAAAAATCGGATGCTTTTTGCTAAAATTAATCAGCCCACCGGTTTGGGAAGTTCCCAATACCCTCCCTGTTTGGTAAGAGAGCCAGTTTTCTCATGTCTGTGAATCTCAAATTTCTTGTAAGATTATCAACTAATGTTGTCAACGAAATCAAAACCGATCCGTTGTTCCAGTTATGAAAAAGAGATCACTCTTTCAAATTTAATGCAATGGTAAAATTATGAATGCTTCTAATGAATCAACTTAAGGCAGAACTAAACTACCTAAACATCACTTTTGAGAACAACCATACCTGGACACAACTGCTCATAATTGCCATAATTTTACATCATTCTGCGGGCTTGTAAAGACATACACATTAGGACCATTAAATATTTTTTATATTTTTAATTTTACCTGATCTAGGAAAAATTTGGTAGCAAGCCTCGAGAATTCCAATTCAACAAGTTCCCACAGCTTAAAGGCAAACAAGGATCATATTGCTCCAAAAGGATTTCTGCTCAATCTATAGTCCCACATGCCCTTTCGTAAAAAGTACGCCTTCTCCGAAGGTTGAACTGCTTCCAGATACACCAAAAAACGACTTTCTCTGACAATTATGCGTCCAAAAGCAAATGCTACTCACTGCTTATTCCATATCTTGGGCGCAAATTACTGAGGATCTCAGTATAAGCTGTAGTCCCCTTGCTGAACACTTCATCCCAAATCTTGTAAAGATCTGTTTCAAATGGAATCCGAGTCTGTCAAATGCATTGCTTATGCACTGTCAATTTTAAATTCTAAGTAAGCTGAATCAGCTGTGGATTTAAGTACTCGTTCATTTTTCACTAGTCAAAGTGAAATCTGGGCTTAAATTACAAAGGACAATAAGAGAAGCAGAGTTCTATCTTCTCCCCATTACTCAAGAGTTTTTAGTGTGTATGCATTATAGACTAGCCCAATCCATCAATGTAGAGTTCAGAAGTTCAAAGTAATTGGTAACCATGTCCCCAGAAATAAAACGTCAAACAGGTTCATAGCACACAACAAATCCCACAAAGTAGTATCCATATATACTTGAAATGAGGAAAGCATACTACTGGTGCTGCAATTAAAGAGCCTCGAAAAGAAAACTAATCAGCCTGTGAATCACCAGAGGGGAAAAGGAATACATTTTAAAGAAAATAGCAATCAGCATAAGTGCATAAATATGAGATCTTATATCTATTAAAATGGATATTGGAAGAAATACCAACCACAATAAATTCCAACAAAAACAATCAAAACATTTAATCAAAACTAAATACACAAATAAATAAGACCAGTAAACTAAAGAGGTAAAAATCATATGGTGCTTCACAATTTGTCTCTCAATGCATGCATGTTCGTGTAAGCGGTCATTCTCAATCAGGATTAGTTATTGAATTTGATTTTAATTCACATCTGAAGTTGATTTGTTTTATGGAAACATAACTAGGGTAATCCTTGACAGCATGGATAACACCATTACTGCTATAGATGTTTGTGTTCACATACCAGCCTTATCTGCAGATGAAAGGCACATGATGATCATGTCGAATCTCGGGATTTTGGTCAAATTCTGCAAGTATTCAACACCTAATGCCATGTCTTCCCTGCCAGAAAAAAAAAGAAAAAGAATCATATGCATGTTGCGATTTAACTCAGGGAAAGGCTCCACCACAATTCTTGAAAGGATAATTTCTTACATGAAAAAGGTGGCAATGCACCTAATGATGTCAACAAGTATTGGTGCCGACAATGCATTCTTAAATATCCCAGGTAGAGCACTTGGTGAAGTTACCTAACCAATGGAAACAACAGATTTAGTTGAGGACTAAAATAACGTCAGCCAGCAGCTCTGTATTTATCACTACTCAAATAGGTTCCAGTAAGCTAACAAACATACATCACTCCACAATCAAATCAGTATACATCACTCCTCAGTCAAATCAGTACAACTGTAAAGTTTTTCATTGCCCAATTTTTCTATCCTCTAAAGGAAACGACTTCCATACTTGCATGAATTTTAGAGGATCACTACAACTTCACAAGATCACAAATAGAACATGCAGACCAAATGACACAATAAATTTTGACCTTTAATAAGCGAGCCTGTAGGTCACGGTCACCAGAAAGTCCTCGCCAAGAAACCTCAAACTGATAGGCTGAATTTGGTGGAAATATGTTTTTTGTGGCTTCAGCCTTTGCAAGGTTAGCTGCTTTCGCAGCAAGTTCTTGCACAGATGCCCTCAGCTCCTGCTTGCTATTTTTGGGTTTCATCTGCGACAAGTTTGAAAGACTTCAGGAGCACGAGGTGTGAGAGAGGCATTCCACAATTGCGCATGCAACATAACAAGATTTAACCAACAGCACCAAAGTTTGGGTCATGAGATTAATTGCGAAGAACGAGATACCATTTTCATTTCAACCCTAAGCCTCGAATTGATTGCAAATGAGTTTCTCTAATCTTTATTTCTTTCAAAAAAGTGAATTATTCTTACGTTGTAACTGAGTTTGACAACCCAAACAGACCCAGTCAACATATTCAGGTTGATGATCGATGTCAAATTTAATACAGAATCAGGTGTTCTCCAGGTCTTAGTTTATACTAAGGACTTACCCACTGATAAAAATGGCGTACGGTGGCAAATCAGCAAGTTACATTCAACAATCTTGGACCCAAGTCTGTGAAAAAGGGGTCCATTATAACTTACTAGTGATTAATTTCCCCTAAGCAGAATGTGTATAGTGGCAAATCATTGCTAAAAAATGTTGCTTCATCATACAATCAGGAACAGAGCACGCCTAGTAAAATGCAGACAAGAAGTGCTGGAGCTGCCATTGGTGTCCTAATCTAGTCCCTGGTGCCATATTAATCTTCTATACCTGTAAGCCAACAGACCCTAAAATATTGCAAACTTGCCAAACTGCCATCTATATTTACATAATCTGTATATTTTTTAACCATTCCCCTGTCCTTTTCACCGTCACCGTATGCTTCCACCCACATTTGATATGCTTCCACCCGCATTTGACTTTCTCAATCGTCCTCATAATAAAGGTGGTACTATTAGATGAAGTTTGTATTGAAGCTACTCGAAAATTGTGAAGAGAAAACAACGTATTTTCTCGTTTCCACATTTAGGAGAGAAAGGATAGCTTTGTTCCATTGTTATTATGCTTTAGATTCCTCCCAAAGCGAAAAATTCAAGAATAAATGATACCATAAAACAATAAAGTGAAATCCTTAACACAAAAATCTGAGAATGAAACTCCTAACTCACACGAGAGACACAGTAAACAAAGTTCATTATCAAAGTCCAATCTCATAATCAAACCTTTGCAGTCTCCGAGACAGTATTAGAATCAGATCCGTTACTTCTCATACTGTTTCTACTTTCAATGGATGTGCCAACAACTTCTCTAACATTATCACCCTGCCAAACAAATCTTCAGAGGTTAAACAAAACAAAGATATTAAGTCAAGCAACTATCCAACATGCAGAAAAGCTATGCAATACGAGACCAGTATATTAAATCAGTACAGGTCCACGTTAAACTACAGCTGTGAAGCCTAACAGTAAGTCTTCACAGCAAAAGGCCTATTTAGACTAACTTATCTTTTTCATTCAAAATATAACTCTTTGAAAGATATCATAGCGATATAGAAAGAATGTTACTAATGATACTTCAGATTTCAGACCTTGGGATGATCTCTTATAATCTCAGCCACTTTTCCCACAGGAGAACTAGTTGAGACAGATTGGAGCTTCTGCACATTTTTGTTCTTGTCCACCTCTGCTTTTCCTTTTCGCACTCCCTCCACAGCGCCTGCCAATGCTCCAGATGCCTTCTTCAGAATCTCCTGAAATTTCAGAAGTAATAAAAAGTTAATCTAAGAATTGGGCAAAGAAACATCATCAAGACAAACTGATAAGTGGCCTGCTACAGGAATCAAACTAATCGATCAAAGGATGAAATCTAAGTATTTTAAGAACTCTGGATGTAACATGAAACTCGATTATGGCATTCCGATATAACATCTCATGCAGTGCAGAAAGCTAGGAAAGAGTGGTTCATGAATACAAAAAGTAATCTATCGAAGGATGAAATGTCGGATATTTAAAGAACTGTGGTTGTAGAACGAGACTTGATTAAGGCATTCCAATATGTTGTCCCATGCATTGGAGAACGCTTGGAACATTGAAGGGTTCATGCAGATAAACCAAAATCTTTTTCAAATTGGGAGCCTTCAGAGTTGAAAATTACAAGTTAGAGATTGACAGAGTACATGCATATTTGGAGTTAATCCAGATGCTGGCATTGTTGAAGTATTAAGTAACCAATCATTTTGTTTGTGTATCCAGAAGCAAACACATTTCGGAGGTTTAACTCATCTTCAAGTGACTTTCATGTTTCCACTTCATCATAAAACATATCAAGACATTGTTCATCTTAATGTTGCAAACAGTCAAACTTCCATTTCCATGTGAACATCATAAGTCTAAATCAAACCTAGTTGCTCATTTCAATGACCATCAAAGACCCTGTGAACACCCTCAAATTTACAACGGACATGCAGCTTGACTAGAAAATGGAGGACTAATAAGGAGTAAAGATATGTGCACTTTATCCTAGCCTTGCGTGCTCACATATGACTTAGCCAAAACATCACTATGTAGTATGTACTATGAAAAAAAAAATTAGGGAATAATAGAATTGAAGCCCGGCAAAGTAAAATTTATACCTTCTCAAGCAAAGATTTGGACTCCGCATACTGTTTCTTGATCTCTTGGTTTTTTGGATCCAATCTCAAAGCAAATTCAGCATCTGCATTTGACTACAAAAAGTTCATCAACATATTTGGGGAAGGAAATAATAATTTTTTCAGTGTCTACAAACGAAAATTCTACCATCAATGGATTCTTTGAGTTTCCCGAGTTCTTTTCTTGCAGTTGATCGACGAGAATATGCTTTTATGTATCGATCATCTAAGTTAACGGCTTCTGTACAATCATTTTCGGCTTCCTGGAATCTATTGCCAAATAGAAAAGTAAGAAAAATAAGAAGAAAATTGCCGAGTATTTTACAGAATTAACAAATTACACACAGCATACACTAAGAATACCTTTTAATTTTGATATATGCCATTGCCCTGTTCGCATACGCTACTGCAGTTGGTGATAATGCAATGCTTCGTGAATAGCAATCTATGGCTTCATTGAATTTCTTCTGCTTAAAAAACTCATTACCCTAGAGAAATAGAAGGGAAAACCACAATCAACAAGAACTCAGGTGTGTTATGCTATTCTAAACCATTAGAGTTATAACTCATTGAAGGACATGACATACCAACTCTTTCTCAGAATTAGCATCAGCAAAGCTATCTTGAGATGTAACTCCACTTGATAATTGACTAAGTGTCTCATATTCTTTTAAATAATCATACTGCCTTACAGCACTTGTATTGCCAGAAGAGGGAGTTTTATCCGTTGTCTGTTTTCCATTAACTCTAGCGCTATCGGAAAATTGACTAGCAGTATTTCTACTCGGTTGACCCAGACGATCCTTTACAAATAAAAAACAGAGAGCATATAAAACAGTTAGAGAGTGTAAGTGTCAGGTAAGTATAATAACACATTATCATACATTTTTCCAACCAAATACTTGAGAAATTTGAGTACAAGTCTCTTTAAACAATTTCCCGATTAGGTGATCTAATAACAAACCTAAGAGTTGCTGCATGATTGATCCAAATATTTTCTGGAAGTACTTGTGAAGACTTTTTAGCACAAACAAATAAATGATGCGGAAGGAGCTTCTAGTAAAATTCAAGCATAATAGAGTTTCTTGATGGTGTAGGATAACTATGTCATCTTCACTTTAATCACATCGATCTTTAATCATAATTGGCCTTTCGAATTTAGTGGTCAGATCTAAAAATGACCATAGATACATAGTTCAAACAATAAGTTTTGGCTGATGAAAGAGGCTGTGGAGCAATATAATCATGGCTGAAATTCTACATCACAATCAAGCGAGAAGAAACCAGAATCTTAAGAAAGGGCGTGGATTATTAATCCAAATGAAACCAAAAGCACAAGACTGTAGTCAAATTACTGTGTCAAGCAGGCGAATGAAGAAGGATAAATCAGGATAGTTCCACAACCAATTCACAATTCAACAAGAATAACAAAATCTTAGGTCAATCTACTTACCAGCTTGCCCTTACCAACAGCTTCTGATCTCAGTTTCTTATCTTTGTCCTTCAATGACAAATCCCAATCCTGTAAGTTGTTCAAAAGCCCCTCGAATTCCTGCCCAACAAAACGATCCCTTAAGAACTAAAGAAAAAGAAAGAATGAAATCAAAGGAAATTAAACTGTTTCCTGACCCACACAATACGAACAATCCATCTTGGACCTGTTGACAAGTTAATATATAGACAGATAAAACATGTCATTGCTGCAATAAACCATTTACATTCCAATTCTGTACAAGTGAAAAGGAATTCACAACATTTCTAGGCTTCAGCATTGTTTATGCATTCACTACATTAACTTTTTATACCCTCTTGTGACTATATAACACTTTCCGATAAAAAAATTTCATTCAACACTAATCACTTTCCACAATGCTTCACACTAGGGAAAAGAAAACCTAAACCCAAAAAACAAAATAATTTACTGCATTAAGTGTGATTACAACAGTAGAAACCAAGTAAACGAAAAAAGGGACAACTTTCGACTAAAACTCACCAGTACGAAGAAAAAAAAAATCAATCAAAGAGAAGACTGTGAAATTCTGGTTCTCCCAAACTTAAATTTGAAAATTTTTCTGGTTTGATAAGAGAGCAACCACTGATTTGAAAAAAATCGAAGAAGCGAATACTAATTCAAGTTCAAAAACGTTAAAAATTGAAAGAGCAACAACGAAATTTATCATAAAAATAAAGGGAAATTAATACCTGAGCTTGATCGCTAGAGTGTTTAGTGGGAACTTTCGCCATTGTATCTAGTTCGTAGATTGTAGGTACGAGAAAGCAGAGAGTGTGTTTCAGAGGTTTTGGTGTTCTCCAGTTCGCTGTCTAGACGTTTCTTCGACTGAACAAAGATGGCTCATAATTATATAAACGGAAAAGAGCACTTCAGCCCCAAAAATTTTAAATTTTAGCACATGGCCCCCGAAATTAAGTTAAAATAGCATTAGTCCCCCTAAGTTATACTTTTGCACTTTGCTCCCAAATGAATGAATGATATCTCCAACCTAAAATGTCTTGAAAAATAAACGTTTCATGGCTGTCATTGTGGAGTTTAAGACTCCAGATTTCAACTATTTTATGATTAGGTACATAAAATATTATTTTTCGTTAATTGCCATTTGAAACCATTTCATCTATTTTTCGTATTGTAATGCGCATTATTTCCAATAAAATGGTTGGGATATCTTTGATTGATCCATTTGGGTATCTTCTAAGGTGATGTATGTTTAGAAATTCTAGCTAACTTTGGGCTTAATGATTTCTTGAGGCTATGTTCCTCCTCGACGGATGCCTGCTCATGATATGGCTTCTTCCATGTATTATCCTTCCTCGATGGGTTTGCCTCCTCAGACCAAGAATCTCCTTAAAGGGGACCTCAGCCTCCTTGATCCATCTCCTCAAAGAGGACCTCTCCTTGAGTAGGAGCAAGATACTCAGCACCCCTAGTACTTAGGAGATCTGTCTCCGTACAATGGTCCCCTTTATCTCCATAAATGAGGAATTTCATTTTTGGTCCCATTAGACGTGGCTTCCTATCAATTTTGGTCATTTACAATCACTTACAATTAATTTTAGTCCCACAATTTATTATTTTATTCATTTTTAGTCCCATTCTTTTCCAATTTCATCAATTTTGGTCCTAGTATCGGTTTTTTTAACTTGAGGTCGTGCTAACTGGTTACCTTTGTTAGTCAACCAATTTTTTGTGTTGCTTTTGATGCACCTTGTTGTCCTCCATTGTCAATCGGCTTGATCTCGATAAGGAAGCTTTGTTGGCTGCTCCTTAAGGGCACCTTGTTGCTCGTTACCACCCGTTAGGTCACACTCATGGTCGTTCTTCTCAAGGGAAACCTACTGCCCGTCACCGCTTGCCAGGCCATCTTTATAGCCGACCTCCTAGAGGGTACCCTATTGCCTTCCATTGTCGACCAGCTCGACCTTGATGAGAAAGCTTTGCTAGTTGCTCTCCTCAAGAGCACCTTGTTGGCCAGTCCCCACTCACCCGATCACCTTTATGGCCGCTCTATTCAAGGGCACCCTACTATCTAGCACTACTTACTCGGCCACCTTGTTGTCCGCTCTTCTCGTGGCCAACCGGGCCTTGAATAAATCTCCTCACATCCCCCTCTTTGATCTCTTAGATCTTTCCCACAAAAAGGTATGTGCTCAAATGCATGTACGGTGAATAACATCCAAGCCTCCCTATGTACCAAAGGGGCCAAGATACTAACCTGGCCCTCCAACACACTTATCTTTCCAACAGTTGTGAGAGCCTATTGCTGAACTTCCATGCCTTCTTTACAAATGGTCCAGCCTTCTCGAGGGCCTCCTTGAGCTAGTTCTTGAGGACGACACTCTTTTACTTTTCTTTGGTAAGATGGTTATTCAAATTTCCCATGGAGTCCTTGCTAGTTGATTTAAACAACTCGGCCATCTCCTTAAGCTGGTGTCGGCACACCTTAAGGCCCGTAATACCTTTTGCTTGACATGTTCCAACATAAAACGATTATGGTAGGAAAAAGGAGCTTAGATAATCTCCATCCTTGAGATGCCTTCCTAAAGACTGCAGGTCACCATTGGATTTTCCTCAATGCGGCCTTGATCACCATCACTAGCCTAGCCACCTTGTTGGACACTCTCCACGAGAGCACCTTCCTATCCCTTATCTTTGATAAGCTCCGCCTTATCAAGGAAAGGGAAATTGATCGATCCTATCCTTGATATCACCTTCCTCAAGTACTTTCTCAATAGAGAGTGCCTTCTCTTGCTTATCAATATCCTCGATCTATTTCTCCACAATCTTGACTACATCGAGAATGGTTAGCCTTCAATCAAAGGCAAGTCTGCCGCATCACCTTGAGGTTATTTGAGGTAGTCGTTTATTGCAAGATTGATGCAGCTCATATCAAAGTCTTCTTGAATATGCTTAGGGAATTGTAATTGTTTCACGGCCTTCTCGAATCTAGCCATAAAATCCTCTGCACATTTCAAGATGCACGCATACTAGAAGACATGTCCTCCCATGAACCTAATTACGACCCGCGCTTTGATCTCCGGGACTTAGCCTCAAAAAAGGACTATGCTCAAATATGAGCTCGCCGAGCAGTTTCCAAAGCCTCCTTGAGCAATAGATTTGCCAAGCTCTTGACTTGTCCCTCCAACTTGCACGACTTTGTAGTAGAAGCGAGCACTTAATCCACAAATTTCTATTCCTCCTTGTTGGTCAAATGGAACTTTATGAGGCCTCATTGAGCTCACTTTTGAGCACGTCGTTGCTTTGCTTTAGGTCCTCAAGCTCTACTATAGAGTTGCTTGCGGACTTTCCGTCGAGGGACTTTCATAAATTTGTCATCTCCTTAAGACGTTGTTTGCATACTTCAAGCCTCCTTAAAGCTTAGAACACTCGTTGCCAAGCATTGCATCAAGAACATACTTGGGTTAAAATGACAATTTAGGAGACTTACGTCAAACAGATCTTGAGCTAACTCAACCTAGAGTTTTTCATCATTCTCCTCAAGTAAAAGGTCTTAGCCCTTCTCCACATGTGAGGAGAGATAAGCCTGCACAATCACCTCGAGGGCTTTTATTGAAGTGTCCACTTGCTTAACTGCATTCACAAATTTCTTGAAACACAATTCATGCATGCAATCATATAAAAGGATCTCTTCCCCGTCAAACGTGAAAACTTTTGGTGACCTCCCACGAGTTCCTTGCCCTTGCCCGGTACCTCGGGCGCCTTCTTCTTTCTGAGGGCTTGAGTTTAATTTGAAATGACAATGTCCTCCTCAAGAGGACAACTATATTTTCCTCAAGCAGCTTGTTGTGCTCGAGTGGATTGAGGAGAGAGGGCGTCCTCACCCTCCTTCTTGCCCTATTTTTGAGCAAGGGCCTTTCTGGATATGCTTGTTGCACAACCATTAGTAAGTTCGGATTAGGAAAAAGGAAACAAACCATTCGACCAAGAATTTAGAATGAATAATCGAAGGAGAAGATAATTACAACAAAGTTTTTACTAAAAACAACATTGTCAACATCCATCTCTACTTGGGAAAGTCCAGTTTTAGCTAAATGTTCTGGAGTTTGGCACCAAGTAATGTTTCGCCATTCTCACCCACTCAATTTTGACTGTCTACCCCTCATTGGAATGGATAAAGACCCAATTAACTTCCAATCATTCCTCGTCTTCCTCCTTCTCACCATCAGATGCCTCTTTAGAGCCCTCATCTCTGAAATGTAGTCCCTGTCTCTCCACAATCTTTGGTGAAGACCCTCTAAGCATTCCAAATTTTTACTATAGGCAGTGGGCTTTAAGCTATCCCGTTAACATGAGCTTGAGGAGGAGATGCCGCCCTCCACCCTCCTTGTTGAGCTTGTACCTATGTTTGTCTCATTGATCTGACTCCTCATACAAATGTTTCTCCTCGAGACTCCTCCTTGTCAAAGTTTAAAAAATAAAATTACTACTTCCCAACGTGCTCAAACATACCCTACTCAAACTCCTATACTGGGAAGTTGGAGGAGGGGAGCTAATAATGTGGCAAAATATGCTTGGTGCCACGTGTTCGCTAATAACACTTGACATATGGAAGCTTTGAAGCCTATCTATATTCTTACCGCCTCCAACGTGTTCACGATCAAATGACCATTTTTGAGGATGCCATATTGTCCACCTTGACTCACCCTCCTCGACCGCAAGCACTCAATGATCAAATCCTCCTTGATTACTTCCTAGGTTGCTCGATCTAGCAAACTAGGAAGTTGGGGGACTCATGATATGGATATTTTTGGTTGAACCACGTGGACCTCTCTTAAGGTGACGAATGTTTAGCAATTCCAACTAACCTTGGGCTTAATGATTTCCTCGAGGTTATGTCCCTCCTATAATATGGCTTCCTCTATGTATTGTCTTTCCTCGATAGGAACTGCCTTCTTAGACCAAGAATCTTCTTGAAGGGAACCTCACTCTTCTTGATCTATCTCCTCAAAGAGGACTTCTTTTGAGCAGGAGCAAGATACTAGCTCTAACATCACCAGTACCCAATAGATCTGCCTTTATACGATTGTCCCTTCTGTCTCAATATGCAATACTTTGCTCTAATAATGGATTTAGATCAAAGTAGGATCGCATGTGCTCACTGTCTTGGTAGATTGAGAACCCCAACCAATTAATTTTACCCAGTCCAAATCACTTTATCCTTGAGAACGTGGCCTTGACCAGAAATCGACATCATCCAAAAGTATTATTGTTTGTCATATATTCTTCATTAACAGTAATAAAGACATATTATGAAGGTTTCTCCTTGATTTGTTTGAGCATCATGTGGTGAAAATTAATAGGAAAACAACGAATGAAACTCTCTCTTTCTTCAAGTGTTTTAATTTTTTCTTTTTCTTCTTTTTGTTCTCTACTCTCTCATTCTAACTTTTGAATTAGTCATTTATAACATATTTAAGAAATATATCAAAATATTTAAATAATATATATTTCATGTAGAAATAACTGTTTAATTTACACTATTAAAGTTTAAATACACTATTAAATTATATCTCATTTTTATTTTGCACATGTGTAGAATGTGCCTAGTCTACTAGTAAATATAAATTGAATGGATCAAGTGCTTGTAACTTCATAGTAAGAATGGGCAAAGTGCTAGAATGGTGAATTCCAACAACCGAATACCCCGCCATAGTAAGGTCCGTATAGACCTTGTTAATGATCTTGTCTTCATCGTCATCAGCAATGGACTCCCCAACACTTTTGATGCGGGGACTAGGATCAGCAAGAGTGAATTCGATCAAAGCAGATTCAGAATTAGTAGGTTCAAGATCAGTTGAAGCTAAAGGCATAACAAGACATCTCTTTGTTGCCTTCATCTTGACAAGCTTTGGCTTATTTTTCGCCAATGGCTAAATGTTTGACCTTTTAGGGAGGCTGTAGATAAAGAAAATAAGAACGGTGAAAATCAAAGAGGAAAAGAAAATGCGACCGAACATATACCATGCTAGTAGCACCAGACTCATCGTTATCGGAGTCAGATACTTTGATCACTTCGTGAATCTTTTTAGAGTGCAAGTGACAAGTACAGCGTCGAACACCAACCTGAGCTGCGGAGGTAAGAAGAACAGAAGCCAATGGCAGAGGTAGAATTGGAAGGCTAGCCATGATAGTAGCTGCTATGGTCACCATGGCCTCAGTCTTCTTGCGAGTAGAGCCTAATGAACAACAAAAGTAAAGTCGTCAGCAACATTGTCAAGGTAATAAAGAACAACAGTCTGACAAGGCAAAAATGAGGTACATTCCCCCTCTATGGTCACTATATCACTTTGGAAATGGGAAGCAAGGCTGAATAGTTCAACCTAATGAATTCCCATAGGGTCATTAGCAAAAGTTTGTTGAAAGTGACCTCGCCATGGAAGCTCATGGATAAAACCGTGGCCAATATATACATTTTTTATAAAAAAAAATATATTAAATATATACTACTAGCTACGGTTTTATCCGTGGTCAAGTTAGTAAAAAATTTATTTTTTTAAGTTAGCCACGGATAAAACCGTGGCCAATATATACATTTTTTTTAAAAAAAATGAAGTATTTACTAGCCACGGTTTTATCCTTGGCCAACGTGATAATTTTTTTTTTTAAATTTAGCCATGGATAAAACAGTGGCTAAGATACACATTTAAAATAAAAAAAATTATATATTTTGGCCACGGATTTATCTGTGGCTAAAAACATTTATGTTTTTTTTTAAAAAAAATAATATAGCCATGGATTTTTTAACATTTAGCTACGGAAAAATCCGTGGCTAAGTGTTTTCATTTTTTTTTTAGAATCAGTAGCTAGTTCCGCAACTGTTGGCAACTGATTTTGTCTGTGGCTAAAAATCCGTGGCTATTTCGCTATTTTCTAGTGGTGAAGGGGATGGTAAGGGATAATAATTCAAGGCACGAAATCAAGTAAAGAGGGTGCAGTCAAACATAAAGGCTTGTAAAACATGGACCAATGTGCCATATTGTGTTCTAATTTCTTCCTAACCATGTGAAAATATTATTTGGCTTTGGCAATATGGTGCTCTTTCTTTTTATAAAAACTAATCGAGGCTTGTTTAATGCATTCCTCATGTCTAAGTGAGTTCCATACAACATTATAAAATTTTTCAAACTTTTTTATACCTTTTTTTTCCCAACAGCAGGTTTGGCAGGTTTGGCAGGTATGTTCTCAAGAAAAGCCACGTCTGCCACAACCTTATGTGGCACATTCAAGAAGGTGAAGCGAACCACAACCACGTGAGCAGGCTTAAGTCCAGAGTGCTTGAGGTAGTTGGTTCATCAATCTAAAAAGGTTGAAGTCACCTTTGGCTTTATCTAGAAATAAGTGAATTCTAATGCTTAAGACGGCGCCAAGTATCCTCCATCAACCCCTTTGTTTTTATATTTATTCAATTTGAAGTGGGAGCAGACAAGGATTGAATTAGCTCGAATTGCCGCAGTGCAGAGTGAGAGGCATATGGCAAGATGCGGTTGGCGTACGATAAGAGGACGCTGTGTTGAAACGGTAACTATAGGACACATCTCTTGCAACTAAAAAGGATGCCCACCTTATCTAGTCACTGAAATGAAAAGATGTAGACCATTGGTGGTAAAATGCCCAATCTTCTAAGCATAGGCACCATTTCGGTTCACTTCCATCTCTGGGGAGGTAGAATGATCGAAAGCCTATTCTGGGTTGGCGGTTGACAAGGGGGTGTTCGTCAAAAAATAGGTAAAAGGCTCATATGCCATTCTTAATGCAAATGGGCGAAGTAGGCCTGCAGCCACATCTGCACCAACTATAGACCTCCTACTGAATTTTCCTCTTCTTTGGATCATCCCTCACTTTGATCAGCTTTCTTAATTCGGGCTAAGGGCCAATTCTGCCCTTGCAGCTAGTGTACCAACAAGGTAATAAAACCCTGCAGTTTGTTGACAAGATTGGTTGCAGATAATGTACCTGCAAAGCTATAGAGCCAGGAATCGGACATGCTCTTTGTCCGAAACAAGGATGGATCTGTTAACATAATAAGCGATGATGTGCCCAAAACCAATCATGGGTTTGTTTTTGCTAGGAACATGAGAGATCTCCAAAATAAGTGAGTCATCATACTTTACTTCGATGCTGATTGGCCCACCGGTTGACTGGCACCTGGCTATCTCTTTCAAATCTAGGAGCATTAGAGTTATTAGGCCAGCGGCGAAATGGAAAGTGTTGTTGATCTTGCACCAGAAGGGAAGAATCGCTTGCAGAAGGCCCAAGTCAAGGTTGTAGAAGTTCTTATTGACTTGGATTGGCTCATAAATAGCAATATCCCTCTAAGTATTGGTATAGACAACTTTGACGCGATTGCACCAGATAAAGAAATTGCGGTGGAGATTGGAGTTTGGGGACCAAGACCAATTACAGAAAGATGTTCCAAAAATATAGCTCGAGGGATACAGTTGACGCTCTTCAAATCGCGCCACGTCACGCGGGTGATCTTGAGGGATATCGACATCAAGATTGGGACCCAAGGAAAATGAGTCTTTATAAGGGAAAAGAGCATAAATCTTGGTCGCCATGGGTGAAGAATCGCTGGAGTAAGAGAGGAATTAGGGTTTGAAATTGGGGAAGAAGAAGAAGAATAGTGACCAATGGCGAAAGCAGAGAGAAGAAATTGGGGCAGTGAAGTGCTTTGGATGGGAGATTGATGTGACAGTTATAAAAGTTGAGGATTAGTGCTAGTTGTTGTAAGATAAGGAAGTGGAAAAAATGGGGGAAATAAAGAGTTGGAGCTTAAATAGAATTTAAGAAGGAGAAGGAAGCCATTGTGAGGAAACGACTAGTTTTGGAAAACCCAAGAGGCGCCATTATTGTGGCGCCAGTAACGACTATAGTTTGAATTTGGCAGGAGAATCATTGAGCTCAAAGTGATAGATAGCCGCCATCCCTGCACCAAGGTATGTGTATGTATATGTATGTATATATTTTCTTATTTTACTAATCCTACTATATATATATATATATATCTGCATAGGAAAGAAAAAAAAATGTTTTTTTGGTATGATAACATATATATATATAGGAGTAATGATATTACCATAGTAAATATATAGGTACAATAACATATCTTAAGTAAAAGAAGTATGTACCTTGCCTCAACCAAATTTGACATTTGCTTAAGGTTTGTGGGGCACATTGCTTGGGTACAAAATTAAATTTTTGTACAAATTCGGAATGGGTCAATCCGGGCCATGCCAAAAAGGAATAAAAATGGCCCAAATCACTCCAACATGGCATGAGACCATCCTTTGTCAAAGGCTAAGGCCAAAATAAAGGCCCATGGCCCAATTAGCAAAAAATATAACAAAAACAAAAACAAAAATAAAATAAGAAATAAACCAAGTAAAGATTAGACCCTTAATTTGGGTTGTTAGGATAGAAAATAACAAATGGCTAAAAATAGGAATTTTTATAACTCAAATGCCAAAAATAAAGGAGGACTATCCATTTCAAATGGTCAAACTGAATAATCTAATCTAACTCCAAGAATAAAGGAAAAATAGTTGTAGCCTCAAGTCTATAAAAAGGAGCCAGATTCATCATCAATGATCAATCAACAACAACTCTTCAATCAAGAAGTCAACACTTATTTGATTCTTTTACTCCAAATGATTAAAGATTAGCTTAGTTCATAGGTAGAAAATTGCTATGCGAGTGTTCGTAGCCATGCCCATTTAGCTCGAGATGAGGTTGGGCCCGATTCGAGATGAGATATTAATGCGACCAAGTGGTATCCCGTATTCATGTCGAGCTCATGCATGAGGAGGTGTAGCCAAAGTCATCAATTCTCGTAGGATAATATAATTCTTTCAATGCATTCAAGTTTAGTCAAAGTCCCTGGGTGTCTTTCAATGCATTAGAGTCGTAGATATGGCCAGTGTCATCAATAGACTTGTTTGTAGATAAAGTTTGTATTATCCATGGTGAGTAGACATTGTCTTTCAATCCACCTTTTTGCTTTAAATTTTTAGAACCTTTTCGACCTTTAAAGTACTAAATTGTAGGTACGTAGAACATTAGGGGTAGTGTTTGCTTACTCCAACGCAGTTGTCTTTCGAATAGAAGTTTGAGGCGCAATCCATTGAAATCAAAACAAGTAGACTTAACTGCCATGCATACTCAATGAACACAATTCAAAATTGATGTTTTCATATCGGACTAAATGATCTCAAACACATCAGCGTGACTGTCAAATTTGTATGCAAACATATAAAATTGGCACGCCTAGTGGGACTTCTAACATGTTTAATAGACTAGTGGGAATGCCAATTCTTTGACCAGCCCACAACAACAAAGGCAGAAAGTGCTAATTTTATTTGCAAAAAAATGATATCCATAAATTGAATAACCAAATGAAATATAATGTAAAATACTCAAAGTTAATCCTATTGAAAAGGCCATACGTGTGATTTTAGAACAAAGCTAAAAACAGTTAGAAAGGTATTATTCCATTGCATAAAGAATCATCCAAGAAAGGATAACAATCCCTATTTCTCTTGTATGTGATGTGGATTAAGTTTTGGGTAATAAAATACCACGAATATTGGTGTAGCAGGATTATTCAGCTCCACGTGGCACCCAAATCTCTCCATGGCCTCATCCCAATACGGCCATGTGGTCCTCAAAGACAACCTCATTGGACTTAATCAAACCCATTTTTAATACTTGAGACCATGCCAAGGACGCCTGAAGTCCTCTGCTCGAAGATGGTTCCCTCCCTCTCATCGAAGTGGTCCCTCAGTAACAGTTTCTAACATACCGTTGCAACACAAGTACAGAAGGCATACACTACTTGTGTCAGAAAATATGCTCTGTAAAACACGATAGTAATATGCCACCTCAACCCTAATCATATGAATGCATCACTTCCTCTTTGATTACTTTACATTCTTCATAGTTACCCTCTGATATTTTGCTCAATATATGTAGACTTAAGCATCGGAGGGTCTTCGCCGAATACACTTCCGACTAGGCTCACGTATTTTTCATTTCTAGTCGGTCAAGGATCCAAAACTAACATATTTAGGAGTGTTCCACCTACTTTCTAAGGATAGGGCTCAAGCCATGTCAAGGTCAAGGAAACAACACCATCATTTTGGTGCTAGGGGAAGGGCCTCTGCCTATTTAGTGAAGAATGGTGACTATCTATTAAGCAAATACCAAACTAAGGCGTTCCGCAAACCCGCTGCCACCAAGTCCACTATTGAACAACCTAGTTGACGAGCTTTTCGAAGCTCTAATACCACTATCAAACATCCCAGCTCAAGGGGGAGAGAAAGGAGCTTGGGCTCTACAACAAATTTGGTTATAATGACCACCGAGCAACTTGCTTTGCTGCTCTAAGAATTTTGCAGGCGAAACCCACAAAGGAGCATGGGGCATGCTTCCCCGAAATGACCTTCCTGCTCCTCACGGTGTTCCTCCCATGCCTCGAAATTTTCAACAACAAGCACATCTTCCTTATCTTCCTCTAGATATCCCATATGTCATGAGGGACATTCAACAGGTGGCTCAAGTTTTCCAGCCTCTTCATCACAAGGTGTCCAAGAGAGATCAACGAGCGCCCCAAGAGGAAGGTGGTTGAGTCCTCTAGGGCTGGATCTCAGCCCTTTCATCATAGCCTGCATCATCTTGGGGAAGAGGCATGCTCCACAGCTAACCAACAGTTTCAAGGTAACTATCTCAATAAGATCCCCAAGCAAGCCACAGAAATCAATCGCTCCCTGTGACGAGGTCCTGGAGTTGTCCTAGTATATGGATGACCAAAATTGACGCCTTAGCAATCTGGTCAGAAGATCTGCTTGGTCTGGCCATGAATTCGCTCAGCGTTCTTTTTGAGGAGACGGTGATAATCCCCTCTATTACAAGCTTCAGCGAGCTCAAATTATGCCTGGAAGCACGATCCCCAATACTCTTCCTCGATATGATTGGGAGATAGACCAGAAGGATCATGTGGTCCTATTCCACCACATTATAAGGGCCTACATGATCGAAGATGACTTTGCGGCAAAAAACTCTTGGTGACCACCTTCTAGAGGGTGGCATTAACATGGTACTCCCAACAACCCCTAAGATTGATTACAAGTTGTGTGAAGACTTCATGTAGGGGTGGACATTATGCACCTAACCCAATCGGGTTTAACCCGATCATGAAGCCCAATTGAATTTCTTTCATTTCGGGTTGGGTACTCAATACTTGACAAAAAAATCGAGTCAGGTTTCATGTAAATGAACTCTACTCTAAATACCCAATCGGGTACCGAAAGTTCTTATTAAAAAAAGAGTCAGCACTTAAAGTCACCTACTCATGGTAAACATTTTCTCTCTCTCTCCGTCTGTCTCTCACTCACTCTCTCCCTCTCTTGCTCTATGCATCTCTCCCATTTGTATCTCATTCTCACTCAATCTCCGCCTCTATCACTGACTCTCGTGAACAGTGAATGGCTAACGATAGTGGTGGATGATCGGAATCTCAGTAGGTCGGCGATGTTTGAAACTAGGGTTTGCAACCAAAATTTGAATTCTTTTTTTTTATTTGCAGTTGCAATTGTTCGAGAGAAATACTCTGAAATTGACTCTCCAACTTTTATTTGAATAGCCTTAAACTCCGGATGAAGGGCTTGGATTTGCAAGTTCTTCGCCTTTGCATTGCCTATATGCTTCTTCTTCATGGAGTCCCAAGTTTGCTTCGAGGTGTTTTTGCAAATGATTATTTCCAAGATTGAAGGATCAATTGCTTGGAACATGTAATTTATGACATTCAAATTAGTTAAAGGGCATCCAACATTGACCTCTGCATCTTCGTCAACGTGATACTGGCTACTGGTCCTGCTACTCCAAAATCGACGGCTTGCCAATACTCCTTAGGGCTCAAGAAGTTCACCATTATCATGCTCTAATGACTATGGTAAACCATCAAAAGCGAGGAATAGCAAGTTGTACAAAATTGTCTAAAGCCATAAATAAAATTTACTATAATGAAAGAAAGATATTGCTGGTGCACTCTATTTCTTTCTAATGTTTCCCTCTCGATGGCCCTGGTACCACTAATACAATTTAGAGACTAAAGAGTTGGACAAAATCTAATGAATTTCTTTTACCCAAAAGAGCATTTAAATAGGCTTTACATAGTAGAAAGTGCTAAAGAAAATGCCAACAAAATAGCAACAAACACTAAACCATTGAACCCTCTAAACCTTTAGCTTTGTGCCACTAACTCACTAAGCCATGTTTGAAATGTTACGAGTACATTGTATGCTAGATGGCCCATGGGTTGGGTTTGTGTACAAAAATTTGTTTGAAAAGTGTTAGTGGTAGCTGCAAAGAGCCATTGGCCAACGTCATCCCCTAGGCTGACATTATTAAAGCCACATATCAAGGGCTAGAGCTCGGGCTTGTAATAAAAAATGGGTCAGACAAGGAAATCATTTGGCAACTTTCGATGCATTTCAAACTAGCCCAAACTTGCCACTAACTAGCTGGCAATTTTCAACACATTGCCTAAACCCACTAAATCATAATTTTGTGCCACTAACTCAAACAAATAGAAAATACCAACAAAACAACAAAAATATTAAGAATTATTAAACAGTATCCATAGATTCAATAACCAAATGAAATATAATGTAATTATTAAAATAGAATTGAACTTGAAAGGCCATACATGTGATTGTAAGAAAAAGCTAAAAAAAATTAGAAAGATTTTATTCCATTTAGACGTGGCTTAAATTTCGTTCGGCATGGACTCGAGGAGGTAAATAAGACTGGAGGGCTGTCAATACAGAGGGGAACTTCCACTTTTAAAGTGTGTTAGTTGGAGTAGTCCCTCACTAAGGTATTCTTTACTTTATTGATTTAATTGAATCTTTTAATTGATCTTTCGAATAAAATTAGAGAGTATAATTTTAATACTTAATAATTATAATTAATCAAATTTCGGATGGGTTTAATACTCTTCTCATTACTTATTATTATCTATTGACACATGCATACTTGCGTGAAATTTTAGCAAACAACATTAATTACATATCTCAAAGATTTTAGTGATAAATGTTTAGATTTAAAAAACTTGATTTAATAGTTGTATGAATACTTAGCATATATCTAAAATATACAGAGTTGCGTTAAATATAATGAAATAGTGCAAAACCTTTTAGCGTAATAGCTAGTCAATGTTTTGATCGAACATTCAAGCGTTAGGCCCAAATATTTCTTTGTAACGTTCTCCTGGAGTCTAATTTATCCGCCCTTTCTTATTAATAATAATTAATACCCTTGAGCCCAAGAAAAAGAAAATCTTTTTTCATATGACATGAGAACTAATAATAGTTAATAGCTTTAAAGCCCAAGGAAAAAGGAAATTTCTTTTCATCTGCGAATTTAATATATCCACATTTCCAAGATTTTTGGTTGACTGATATTGCATGATTAGCTAATACATCAATTTCTCACTAAAACTCACCATATTGGAAAATTGTAGTTCTACTTTAATATTTTGATCTTCTTGTGCCATGATCTCCTCATTACTCAAAAAATCAATCCTTATTTTGTAGTAGAGACTCTCAAAATAACTCAACAGATTGCAGGTAGTAAAATTCAAAATGTCTTCCCCTGCACCCAACTAGTTAGGGCATGATCACATATAAATTGAATTCTGACAAGAAATAATATCTCTACTACCAAGTAGAATTTGCATCATGAGAGAGAAAGTTTCCTCAAAACTATTCCAATTTGTGCCACGAGACTATTCAAGCTCCACAAATCTTGGTACATCTTCGGATCATCGCAATATGAGCATCCCTTGTTTTTCTCCTCTTCCCCCAATCCATATTTTACAAAAAAACCATAGTTTCATTTTTACAGAAACAAAATCTCAGAAATATCGGTGTGCATCAGAATCGAAAGAGGGTTATAGATACTACATACATCTGTTTTGAGTGGAAAAAACTTACTGCTAAGGATGTTCTTCTATCATGTAGACAAAGTATGGGAACATACATAGTAACGTTCTCCTTGTAAGCTATAGCATCTCTGGCAAATACACACAGAGAACAAGCCACTGAACAACTACTCTTAACACGCGTGTTGAAGGTGAGCCTTGTCGTGTATTGCCTTGTAGCATTGAAGGCTGCAAAGAGGGAGTTTTGACTTTGAATCTCTGTACTTGTATGTGTTAGTGCAGGACGGACCAGCACATTTCTCTCGTGGAGGGGGGTAGCTGGAAATGCCAAGTCAAAATCGAAATAAGACTAAAAACAATAGATTGGCGAAGACAATATACTACTGTTCGTCACTTCAAGGAAGAGACATTTATGGCGATGTTTCGATATTCAATACCTGCAAGGCTTTGGCTCGAATATACTTGGGAGGCCAATCTCATCAGGAAATGTCACAACTGTCCCCGAAGGTCCATTGATCCATCTAACAATGTTGGATGAAATTGTCTCAGCATTGGCAGACCTCTCCTGCATCATTATAATGCATGGGTATGGTATATAATTGAGCATCACAGATATAAAGAAGAAGACAGGCAATACTCACAGCACCTGTCCTGTAACTATATAAAATTATACAAATATCCCGTCTTGGTTTCAAAATTACAGTTACCCCCTTCTATTGATTCAATAAACTTTTTCAAATTGTTCATGACTATGTTTGGATGATGGTATCCAGGTCTATAGTTTTGATCAAATTTCGAGGATCAAAAGAACGTATCTATAATATTTGAAACTAGAGAAGAAGTTCGTATGACTACAAAATAGTTACAGGAGAGGTCACTGAAATTGATCCAAAAAGGATTGCAGCCCATGAATGAAGTTTTACCTGTACTAACTCCTCCTTTCGTTTTTTAATCCTCTCTTCTCGTCTTTTCCTGCTGGAATCTTGGCCCAATATTTTTCTAATTGCCTCGGCCTATACATTCCATGAATATAAGTAAGGAAACTTTACCAGTCTTCAAATACAGAATACAATACGACAATACATACACAGCATCATAAACTGAGGATAAAAAGGACATGAACCTCAGACTCACGAGCAGCCTTCTCGTTTTGTATCTTTCGCCTTTGGGCGGCCTCGGCTCTTTTCAGCTGTTGCTCCACTTCAGAGAGTTGCTCTTTCGGTTCTGCCAACAACCCAAAAATGATAAGCAGCCAATTCATAGAGAAATAATATAGGAAAATGCCAGAAGCAATTGAAACAATAAGCAAAAAAGCTCACTTCTTGGTGGGGCAGGTGGTAAGCCATCTGGAAATTGGACTCCCGGTGAGATGTCTCTACCGGTCAGAGTAGCCCTCCTTCGGGTAGTAATTGAGCTTTCTTTCTTGGAATATTCAAAGACATCGTTTGGCTCGTTTCTCTGTTTCCTGTTCTTGAGCCTGATCTCACCGTCAGATACTGATTCTTCATCTTGCATATAATCAGTATCTTCAGACGCTCTCACTGATCTAGATTTCTTCTTTTCTTTGACTGGCCTTGAGGATTCATAATCCCCGATACTCAAACTGTACTCATCAATATTTCGATCCATTACCCTAGAGATCTTACGCAGTTTCCTGCCTCTGGTCTCATCTTCATACTCCCCATCATTATCATAGGATGAAATTCTGGAAGTTTTGAGTTTTTGTAGGTACCGTATCTCATCATCATCGTCATCGTCTTCCTCATCATATGCTTCACCGGAATGAATATTTCTTAATTACAGACTTGGTTTTAGTTGCGCGGTCATGCTTCAAAGCTTGCTTGACAGATTCGTCTGGTAAATGCACACTACAAGAATCCCCTTTCCCAAAGCTAAAACCAGTTTTCGAGAAATCTTTCCATGGTACACCACAGAGGCCACCTTTTTCTCCCATAAAACGGAGATTATAGTTTTCCTGCAAACAGGTGCTCATATTGTTGGATAATCAAACTGGCCAGGTGATTGGACAGTTATAAGGGGCATTCCAAAGCAGATAAGTTAGAAGTTTAACACTATGTTACATACAAGGATTTTAGGACGCAAAAGAAAAGAAAATATAGTAAAGGACACTATTTTTGGTGCTTGGTTACTAAAAGAAATACTAGATACAGGAACATTAGAGAAAATTTAATGTAAAGAACGAGAACTCATTTTCCTCACAAACAATTGAGGAAAATAAGAGAAAATCAAGGAAAAGCATTCCTCTACACTCCCTCATCTCCAATAATCATGTTTTTATCACCAATACCCTCATTTCACCAAAATCATTCCCTGAGACAGTCAACAAAGGACAATATTTGTGGAACAAGAAAATAAAAATAAACTTCCTCACCAGTTTCCGCAACAACCAAACAATTTTAAGAGTTTGAATTGATTTGATTTTCCTTTACCTAAGCATTTTCCTTTTCTTAGCAAAATAATAGAACCAAACAATGTGTAAGCTGATACGAGAAAGGAAGAGCCGTAAATCTGTCTTCCTAAATAATGTCCAGTTACACAGACGACGGAAAGGGAAAAAAACAGTCACTCGAGCAGTTCAATCCAAGTAGCAGGCAATGTCTAAGGAACTTCTCTAGTCATAGTAGTACATACAGCACGCATGACTATCTCAACCCTCATGTCGCTCATTTGGCAGCTTGTATCAAATAGTGTTATCTATGTATAACAGTGGTGTACATTTCCATATAGGAAAATAGCAGACACTGCTAAGTTTCAGAACCATAATCATTTGAAACTCAATCAATTCATTCACAAAGCAATACCTTACAACTTGACTTATCAGTAGGGTCAATGGTATCTGAGGGAGTAGATTTTGAGGCAGAAGTACCAGCTACAGAAGAACCATCAGAACTGGATTTTGTGTGAATTGTATGTGTAACACCCCCAACCTTGAGTTTGACCTTATTGACTTTGTTTGCAGCTTTTGATTTCATTTTCAGACCCTCCGAGCTAGCTACTTCAGGGTTATCTTCAATCGGTTTCTTAAAGTCATTGGATTCCTCAAATACACCACCTTCATCATAACTTTTTTCCTCTGTTCCAGCGTCAGCAAGGTTCGAATATGATGCCCTTGAAATAGACTGATTGGAATTAAGTCCGTTGCCTTCACTCAGTGCATCACCAACATAGTCCGATGGCGTTGATGACAAAGAAATAGAATCATGATACTCTTGAGGAGGAGACTCTGATTCATTTAGAGGACGACGGTTCAAATTACTTCTCCTCTTTCTTGAAGGTTTGGATGTAGTACTAAGTCCAAAACCTTCATTGTTGTCCATGTATGTCGAAATGATTTAACCAAAAGCTTATACAGCTTCAGTTTCCTGAAAAAGGTTACAAATTTAACTTCTTCCTCTTGTCAATTTAAATTCGAACAAAAGGAACACATAATGAATTTCTTATTGAGCATACAACAGAATGAAGGCAAAATCTTCCCATAGAATATATATAGTTTCCCACAAATGAAGCACAAAATATGGGAAATGTTAGATAAAAGTAAATAATCTTTATATTGTGTAACTGAACACACTTATTTATGGAAAAACTCTAAATGGAATTCAAAGAACAAAATCAAACAAAATATTAATTACCAGCATAAGATAATTGGGTGCCAAAAAATTGTACAAAACAAAAGCAAGACAGAAGCTGATATGAGTCATTCCAGCCCAGCATTTTTGGTGCGAGGAGAACACGAAGCAGGAATGAAGAAACATAAATGCTTAAGTTAGATAGAAATATACATATATATATATATATATGTATACATGCTGAAATAGGGCAGATTTTAGGGCTGAAACAAAGCCCGACATGTTCAAATAAAATCAGGCTCCGCATAAACAGCACTGAGACGCCCAGAAACGCCATCGAATACACTGAAACATACATATGTATAGCATCCAAAACATTTATAAATAAAAAAATCAGATATCTGAAACAAATTTTCAGACGTATATAAACCGAAGTGCACTGATTCACCCACAAAGCACCGACATACAGCCTTGTAAAATTCAAGTTTCAGCTACTTGGGCTGCCACTTAAAAAGTTCTAATTTCAATGACAAACAGATTTTCTTTTCCTGCTCGTAGATAACACAAGTCCAATACTTCAACTACACAGACTCACTTAAACATAAGCAGAAGCATATCCAGTTAAACTCGATTTCGACAAGTTATCTCTAAGCAAGTAAAAGCTCAATCCTGGAAGAACCCATTAGCCAAACCACCAAGTAAAAGTTCAGAACATTAAAAATCATTAATTTTCAACAGATATCAACAAAATTTAGCAATTATTCAGCAATCCAACTTCGGGAATTCAACATAAAGACAAGAACTAGAAACAAAAATGAAAATAGAAGCAAAGGGTAAGAATCTTACTTGTTGCGCATCCAGAAAATTAATCGAAAAATCCAAACGCAGGACTTGGAAATTAAACCGAAGGAGAAATGATGATTGATTGTCTGGAGGGGAGAGCAAAGTTGTAGAGCGAGGACACCTGGTTGCAATCCAGCGTCGCCTGATGGTTGAATGCGACTTTTGTGGTCTACTAATACGATATAGGCTGACATCGTCGTTTTTCTTTGAAATCGTTTTCATTACGTTGAATTAACCGTGATTAACTATATTATTAAACATCAACCGGCATTAACAACTATGACAATTACTAATAAATCGACAAGCAAACTATGATGGCCTCTAACTTCGTCAGTTGAGCTTAATAAATCAACAAGCAAACTATGATGATCTCAATTTCGACAATTGAGCGAAGCCTCATCAACAATTACAATTATAGCTAAAATTACTTCTATAAGGACTTCTCATCCCTTCTAAGGTTTACTCAACACACACACACGTGTGTATATATATATAAAAAAATGGAACTCATTATTGTATTTTTTTTAAATTTTCCACCTTTGAGATTCCTCAGTCGAGTTTGATTTAGTCACACCTACCAGTTTCAAAGTTTTCTGAGAGGTTACTCTATAATTTCATAAAAGACCCCTCCTTTATGGGTTTTTTTTATATTTTTTATTAATAGAAGAGTTGTTTCCTTAATTATTTTTTATTCTCCGTCACCTTCTTCCGAATCCATCATCTTCACTCTCTTTGTAAAACTTTTATTCTCAGCAGAATTCTCTATTGAGTTTGAAAACATAAGATGGTCGTCTTCTTCTTGAACGCGACTTTACTTCTCTGTAGAAAACTCTCTTCATGGTAGTCATCTTTTTCTTCCCAATTACTTTCTGTTAAAAATTGTGTTTCTGTGTATTGCTTCATAATACATGGTTACACGTTTTTATATACAGATTAGTGATAATACATGGTTACACGTTTTTATATACAGATTAGTGATAATACATGGTTACACGTTTTTATATACAGATTAGTGATGCCAAAATATCTATGGCCTACAACAAATCTCTAACTACATGACAAGGATGGTTAATCAACTAATAAAGGGAAAAGCTAAATCTATTGTAACAATACAAAGTAATCAATTAATATTCCATAATATGTCCCCTCAAGGTAGACAAAAAATTTCTTTGACGGCCATCTTGGATAAGATCGGCTGGAATAGACTAGTAGGCAGAGCTTTCATAAAAATTCAGCCAGCTGATATTCACTACGAGTAGGCATGAAACAAATTATACTAGACGAGACTTTGTTACAAACAAAATGTAAATCGATCTTGAGATGTTTTGTCCTTTCGTGGAAAATAGAATTGGATGCAATATGTAATGAGGCTTGGTTGTCACAAAAAAGAGTAGCAGGAGCAACAGATGTGAAACCAAGATCATGAATGAGCTATTGAATCCAAAGGATTTCACTAACAGTAACAGTGAGAGCACGGTACTCCGCTTCAACTAAAGACCAAGAAATCGATGTTTGCTTTTTTGACTTCCAAGAGATAAGAATTCGCCAATGAAAATATAGAACCCAGTAGTAGATTTTTGAGAGTCAAAACAAGATACCCAGTCAGCATCGAAGAATGCTTTAATATGAACAATAGAGGATGAAGAAAAAATTAACCCTTGTCCAGAACTTCCCTTAAGATAACGTAGCAAGTGATGGACATCATGAATATGAGGCAAGCGCGGCTGAGAAAGAAATTGGCTGAGGTTTTTAATAGCGAATGTTATATCAGGTCTTGACATAGTCAAGTATAATAGGCGTCCAATAAGAGTGTATTGAGTGGCATCGGACAGAAGCTCACCATCAATAAATGACAATTGAAGCTTGGGATCCATAGGAAGAGACGCAAGTTTTGCTCCTGGAAAACCAATGTTTTCAAGCAATTAGAGTGTGTATTGCCTCTGAGAAAGCACAATCCTGGTACGAGAACAGGCAACTTGAGAATACCAAGATCCCACAATTTGAATCGTTGTTGCAAATGAGACTTTAAGCAATTAATCTGATCAGAGGACGAGCTAGCAATGACAATGTCATCAACATAAAGGGACTTGTGAAGTTTACAAACAAGCTTTTGTAAAGTGTGTGAAAGTGTAGGGGGAGGGTGGTAGCCCAAGGAAAGGTCCATGTAGACCTTCTCAAAAAGATCGACGTTTAAAAAGGCATTACTAATATCGAGTTGTGCAAGGTGCCAGTGGTGTGAAGTAGCAAGTAAAATGAGCAGCTTAACAGTGACTAACTTTGCTACAGGAGAGAAAGTGTTAGTGAAATCTACACCCTGTTGTTGAGTGTAGCCCTACACCACAAGATGTGCCTTATACCTATTTATAGAACCATCATGTTTGAGTTTTATTTTATAAACCCATTTACAACCAATAGTGTGTTTACCTTTGGGTAGTGGAACAACGGACTAAGTGTTGTTTTGTTCTAGTGTAGTGAGTTTGGCATGCATAGCATCTCTCCATTCAGAATGTTTTGATGGCTTGATGGTAAAATTGAGGTTGAGGATGCATCGAAATGTTAATAGTAAAGGCACGGTAGGGGCCGAAGTAGAAGGTGTTGATGTCATGTGATTTGAGAGCATCGCTATGAGTTGGTGGGACTGGGTGGTGTTGAGGCTATTAAAAAAAGAATTAGTAGTGGGGATAGAGGAAGAATTATGAGATTAAGAGCCTGCAATATGGACTGTATGAGCCTAAGATTGAACTGGACATTGTCTCATCTACAAGCTTGGGGGATATCTATGAATTTTATAATATGTCTTTAGAGTGTAACCGTGAACTTAGCACTTTGTATAGAAGGAGCAATCTCTACAATAATTCTTATTTTTATGTGGAGTGGATGAATTTAAACTTGGTTGAGTTAGAGAAAGAACTGGATCTAGTAGCAAAGGCCACTCTCTGTGTAAGATCTGAAAGAGAGATTCCAAGCTTACTCTGTCGTTCCTCCTAAGAGACGAGTGAAAAAACTTGTTGATGCTCGAATGTGGGTCCATTAACAAGATCTAACCATGGACATGTAAAAAAGAGTCATGAAGTCCTATAAGGAAGGACATAGTATATTCCTGATGCTGATAATCGAGGAGATTCTTCATACTGCCGTAGGAACAATGACCGCAAGTGCAAATTGGGCAACAATTGAGCAATTCATCCCATATAGATTTGAAGTGAGTAAAATAAACACTCACTAAATCAGTTCCCTGAGTAAGATTCATCAAGACTTGGAAAAGCTAAAAATACGGGGACCATCACTCTGTTGAAATTGCTCTTTCAAATCATCCCAAATTGCAACAGCGGAATCGAAAAATATAATGCTCGCAAAGATTTCTTTTGAAATGGAGTTCAATGTCCACAAAATTACGACATTGTTGTTTCTAATCTAGGAAATCCAGAAGGTGCACATCATGATTTGAAGGTTTGGGCAGGGATCCGTCGATGAACCCTAACTTGTTCTTCACATTCACAACAATGAGCATTGCGCAGCTCCAAGTGGCATAGTTATCTCCTATGAGCGGCTAAGAGACGAGTGTGAGGGCTGGATTGTTGGAATGATGGAGGAAATAAGGGTTGAAGGGATCTTCAGGGGCGTTTCGAATGGATAGCCCTTTCAAGTTTTTTTTAAGAGAATGACCCTCAAGTTTTTATTTTTTTAGGTAGATAACCTTTTTGGTAATTGTATATACTTAATCACTAATTAAACCTAAGCATTATTAAACTCGATTATGTATATATTTTTTATAAATCTGATTTTGACCCCAAAAATTAAATAGTTTTCAAATCGACCCACAAAATAACCTAACCCTAAAAAGTTGCAGGTCCTCCTTTCTTTCTATCTAATTCAATCTCTTGTTTCGTTTTCTTATTTCCCTCCATTATCTGGTAATTGTTAGCCTATTAGATCTTGTTGGTTGCAATATATTTGTAGATCTTCATCAACTGTTCATCGATTCCAGTCACATTGACTGCATTTCTTGAAGGTAAATTTTTTTTTCCAGAAAATGTAGATATTCGTTGTCTTAAGTGTTTTCTACATGAACCCGGTTAACAGATCTATGAAGCACTTGGTTTTTGACTGTCATCACCCATTAATAATCATGCATCATGAGCCTATTCGTTGCGTAAACGCTGGTGCCTTATCTTTGCTTTAAGATATCGCTACCACCCCTTAAAAGAAAGATAAAGCTTCATAGATATAGTCTCACGTCCAAGCCATTATTTTAGGAACGGCCGTTTTCTGGGTAATTACTCAATCACTGTTAGTGTTTCACTTTTCTCTTAAGCGATAACATTAGCCATTAAACACTGGTGCCTTATCTTTTCATTGGTTTAAGTCTTATCCCTACCACTTTTTAATAGATAACGCTTCAGACATATACCCTCACGCCCAGACCGTTATTTTAGGAACTGTCGTTCTCTGAGTAATAATGTTAGATTTTTCACATTTCTCTTAAGCAATAACATTTATCCTTTAAACATTAGTGCCTTATCTTTTCATTGTTCTAAGATATCGTTACCACCTCGAAGATAACTCTTTAGAGATATATCCTCATGCCCAAGCCGTTATTTTAGGAACGGCCATTTTCTGGTCTCTGTTAGATTTTTCACATTTCTCTTAAGCAATAATTTTTATCCATTAAACATTGGTGCCTTATCTTTTCATTGTTCAAAGATGTCGTTACCACCTCTAAGATAACTCTTCAGAGATATATCCTCACGCCCTGGCCGTTATGTTAGGAACGACCGTTTTCTAGGTAATAATGTTAGATTTTCACATTTCTCTTAAGTAATAATTTATCCATTAAACAATGGTGCCTTATTTTTTCATTGTTTTAAGATATCTTTACCACCTCTTCAAAGATAATGCTTCAGAGATTTATCCTCATGCCGTGAGCTGATGGTGACTGTTGATGGTGACATTGCTTCTTAAGAGATAATGAGTCTCCATTAAGCATTTGTGCCTAATCTTTTCATTTGCAGGAATTCATGGCCATCCATTAAAAGATCACGCATCATTATTCTTTATTTGTGACATTTTATCCTCAGAGATAACCTTTATTCGTTAACTTTTTAGAAAGTGTTCTCTTCCATTAAAAGATCATGTATCCTTAAGTCTTTCTTTTTTGTGCTTTGCTTACATTGTCTCTTAAGCGATAGGATTTATCCATTAAACATTCTTTTCCTTTGTTTTACGAGATTGTTACCATTCATTAAAAGATTACGTATAATTATTGTGCAGCATGCAACCATTTGTCGTTGGCGTCGAATATGGCGAGTGGGTGGAGGAAGATAATGCTTGGAAGTGGTGCAATAAAAGAAAAGTTACTACACCAATTGTATTGACCACCGAAATTAGTTTTCAATTGTTGGTGAATGAAATTATTTGTAGGGTTGATTGAAATTGTGAACCAGGTGATGTACGTTTGAAGTATATTCTAACAAATGCACCTCCTATGTACAATGTACATCCCTGTGAAATAAAGTCAGATGAAGACTTGAAAGTGTACATGAGTGATGTATCTCCTGAGGGTTGGAGACCTCTTTTGAAAGTTTCTATTGTTGATAATGTGCAAGTTCAATTTCAGTCGTTGGATGTTGGTACTACTAACCCAGTAGAAGATGATGACAACATACCCTTTTTAGTGATGGAGAATTCAAAAATTGATTGTAATTTGGGTGGTAATTGTGATGACAAAGAGGATGCAACAAGAGATATAGCACAGAATAAACGCAACACCCTCGAAGAGGATGTTGATATACATGAAGAGCAACACCTGAACATTGTGGTGTACGAACATACAAGTGGAGATGTTGATGTAGAAAAAGTTGATGGGGAGGAGGAAACTGTGCCCACTTACCGAATTCTCGCAGAGCGGACTAAAAGGAGATTAGTAGTAAGCGGGTCACGCAGTGAGTGGGAGGATGGATCTGAATTTTATATAGGGTATGTGTTTAATAACAAAAGTGAAGCAGTGAGAAACCTAAAACTTCTTGCTGTGAGAGGAAACTTCGAATACAAAACCTTGAAGTCTACCAAGTCATTATATGTTGCTCAATGCAAATCCCCGAATTGCAATTGGAGGGTTCGTTGTGTCCGGTATGAAGAGTCAGAAAAATTTGTTATCAAAAAATATTCACGTGTGCATGTATGTGGTCTGCAAGATATTTTTGGACGACATAGCCAAGCCTCGACCGAGGTAATTGGGGAGTATTTTAAGCAATTTTTTGTTGATGCGAGTGGTGGCCCTTCTATTGAACTTATGAAGTCACTGGTTTAATCAAAATTGGGATGTCATGTTAGTTATTGGAAATTTTGGAAAGGAAGACAACATGCTAAGGATTTTGTGAGAGGTACACCGGAGCATGGGTATGCAGTTCTCGAGGCCTATCGTTATATGGTAGAATTGAAAAATGAAGGAAGCATGACAGATTTGGTTGTCGACTTCGAATGCCGATTTGTGTATCTTTTCGTAGCTTTTGGATAATGCATAAGGGGTTTTGTATCTCTTAGAAAGGTCATAGCTGTTGACGGTTGCTTTCTAACTGGAAAGTTTGGCGGTGTGTTGCTTGTGGCAACAACACAAGATGGTAAGAACCATACATATCCTATTGCTTGGGCCGTGGTAGACTCAGAGAATCACCGCTCGTGGGAGTGGTGTTTTGACCGTCTCAAAGCAGTAGTACCTGATAGTGCACAATTGTGCATAATTTCCGACAGACATGCTTCTATCAAGAAGCTAATTACTCTAAATGTGCATAATGACTTTTCTCTTAAGATTCTTTAAATCTTTGCAGGTTAGACCTATCTCTTAATATTGTCAGAGAAACGTTGTTCCAAGATATCCAACTAAAGCTAATTACTCGTTTTCAATATCTGCTATAAATTGGGCTATTAGGACCTAAGCCGTTAAATAAAAATGTTATCATGAATAAAATTTCCCATTTTCATCCCGATATCTGCAGTGATTTAGCCAAAAATAATGTCACCAATCAGCTGATATTTATTTGGCTAAATTTGCCGCAGAAGTCGGTCCAAATTGGGAGAGTTTTTATACATTTTGTTTACGAGATGATACGTGAAACACAGGAGAACGGCCGGGCCGTGATATACTTGATGGTCTGTCGGCGTGATCGACATCTGCAGCAAATTTAATTCAAGCTTTGCTCAATAGAGGGAATTGCATATGTTATCTTTATTTTTTGTGGAGACACGGCGGTGGAAGATGATGCATCGGCATTCAAGTTGGTGTCTTTCCTTGTTAAGCCTATCAGAAAGTCTTCCACATTTTTTTTATTTTTATTTTGTATATATTTGAACATCAAAATGCCTTTCTTGTCGGAAGCCATTTTTGTTTGCATGTGAAGCCATTTTTGTTTGCTGCTTGGGCTGACAACATTGCGAACAGAAAAAAGTATTGTACTTAGCTGTTTAAGCGATTATGGTTTAGTAATCAACAGAAATGTTATTAGCTGTTTAAGCGATATGTTTCTGTATTGTACTTAGCTGTTTAAGCCATATATTTCTTATCGATAAATATGTTTTTCTTATGCAAGGGCTTTTTGTTCTGATATGCTTAATGTTTGGTGGATACCTAAATACCATACTTTGTTTTCTCTACTTTGTCATTTCATAAGATCGTGCAATCTCTTAATTCTAATGTCTATCGTTTGTACTAATACGCCCTGCCCGTTTTGGGAACAACAGGCGTAATTCTTTTTTTGTCTCTTAAGAACATCTGTAATCTCTGAAACGATTCTTTGTTTTCTACACATTATCGTTTCATACGCTCATGCAATCTCTTAATTCGCACGTATCAGTTGTTATAAACCGGCCTGCCAGTTTGGTGATCAACAGGCGTTCATCTTTTGATCCTTCTTATTAAGAGATAGTCTATCAATAAAACTACAATGTTGTGTTGCTACACGACCGTGTTGCTACTATTCTATTCAGGAATTCTGTAGTCCTTATTAAAAAAATGCCCAGGTTGTTTGCAAAAGACGGCCGTATTATTGCATATCCAAAGAGATTATTTTTTCATTCAAAACTGTCTCTTAAACTATCTATTAATTTCTGAAGAGATTATTTACTATCAAGACTATCTCTTAAACTAATTATCAATTTTTAATAATAGATCCATTATCGAGTTTGCCGTATGTTTATACACGGCCGTGTTGCTTCTCTTCGATTCTGGGATTCTGTAGTCCTAATTAGAAAATGTCCAGGTTGTTTGTAAAAGACGGCCGTACCTTTTAATCTCTGAAGAGATTATTTACTATCAAGACTATCTCTTAAACTAATTATCGATTTTTAAGAATAGATCCATTAACGAGTTTGCAGTATGTTCATACACGGCCGTGCTGCTTCTCTTCCATTCAGGGATTCTGTAGTCCTTATTAAAAAAATGCCCAGGTCGTTTGTAAAAGACGGCCGTACTTTGAATCTCTGTAAAGATCAATTCAGTGATTATGTAAAACGGGGTTCCGTCATTTCTACACAGCCGGCTCACACAATATCGACTCAGTGATTATGTCAAACCGGGGGTCCTGTCAATTCTACACGGCCGGCTCACACATTTTCAAAAGCAGCAAAGTATGGGCTTTAAGAGCCACTATCGTTAAGAGACACCATCACCGCTTAAGAGATTATATTCGGTTACCTATTTTTTGTGGGTCCCTATCAGAAATAATTTTGAATATTTTGCTACCACTACCCGCGGACACGAAGCGTCACCTTAGTTTCTTTTCTTCTTCATCTCCTTACTCTTAAATAACTCTAGTTCTCCGCCTTTCTCTGCAAGCTACCGTACAAAGTCAAACACACGACTGTGGGTATAGCCTCCGTCTATCATTCCTGTTGGCTCCCTCACAAAGCTCTTGCCTGCGGAACAAATTCCATTTTATTTTGGTTTTGGAAAACAAAGCCCTAAGCAAAAACCCACGAGAATGGACAACCGTGAAGAACAAGAAACACAAAGTGCTAGCAATGTTGCCGGCGAGGCCATTACAACACAATTTTATGTCAGTTGTACATGAAATCACCCAAAGTATTCGTGAAGACGAAATGAAGAGAAAAGAATGAGAGGCCGAAGATGCGGTAAGCTCTTGGTTTATGTATTTTTTGATAATGTCGCTTGTTTTCGCTTGTATTTAAGAGATCTTTGTGTCAACACTGCTTTCTTAAAACCGTCAATATGATCATTGTTGTCATTATTTTTATTAGCTTGTCTTGATGGTAACTGCGAGGGACTTGCATGCAAATATGTACGGACATGGTCATAATGACATTGGATTGCAGTTTGGGGAAGAGCTACTGTTGGATAAAGTACATAAACATTTATTATCTTTGTTTGATAAGTGCTAGTTTTGGTTGATAATTTCATGGATTAACAGTAGATGAGGTTTTAATGCAGGAAGATGACCCGGAGAGTCTTTCTGTTCCGTCCAAGTCAGTGGGGATTGATTTTGATGTTTATGAGCTACGCATACCGTTGCACTACATCAACCACTTCCTGGCGAGGGTGACAATGAGGTCGTCGTGGAGTAGGTTTGATTCAATAAGGGATACTCTGAACCAGATACATTCTAAATATAAAAAGTTATTCCTTAATTCGTGCTTCGGGCATTTCTTCCCCATTGCCGATGTGTATCAATGGCCAGAGGTCTTCTGGGGCCAATTGTTCCACTATCTGATACTTCATAGGGTGGAATGTGCCAAGAGATCAGAGCTATAGTTCCTTGTTCAGGGCAAGCCTATCAGATTTGGTATCAAAGAATTTGCCATGATGACAGGCCTTAATTGTGGCCAATTGCCCCTTGAAGCTGATGTGATGGAAGCCAGGCTGAAAGGGCAAAGATTCTTGGACAGGGTCTTGAATGGTGCACCCAATGTTAGAGGGTCGCATTTGGAGGAAAAATTAAAGGGATCCAATTACTAGGGGAGGGAGAAGTTAAGTATTTGTCTTGTGTTGTTCGTACATTCAATCCTTGTAGCTGGGGATGAAAGCAAGTGGGTGAACAAGGATTGGATTATGATGGCACATGATATAGATTTCTTCAACTCCTATCCTTGGGGGAGGTTATCTTATCAGCTAACTTTTGATTCCATCATCCGGACAGATTTGAAGAGAAAGTACACCCATATGTTTGATAAACCGAGTATGGGTGAAAAGAGAAAGCAAAAACATATAAATTACAATATTTATGAATTTCCTTGGGCTATAATGGTAAGAGCCAATTCCTTAGTATTTTTACTATTATCAATTTTGATGCATATAAATTAACCTACATACATCTCATTCAATCTAATGTTTCTATGCATAAGGGTTGGGTTTACGAGGCTGAACCACATTTCGCAAGTTGTGCCTAGAACATTAAGATGTCGGAGGATTACCCCGTGCTCCCCCTTCCAAAAATGGTGAGACGGTTCCACAAAAAATCATCTCAATGGGACCTCCAGACAATAGCCAAGGAGATGGAAAGCTCCGAAGTTAGTTCTAAAACACTGATTTCTTATCTTTTCGTGACTAATCGCTTAAACATACACAAAAACAATTAAGAGATCTTCTCATACGGCCTAGGTATGTTTCCATTCACGACTGTACTTTTCAAATGTATTTGTTTCTCTTATATTTTTCTGAGTCATCATTTAAGCAACTGTGCTTGATATTAAGAGATGAAAGTTAACGGGTTAACCATTTTTTAAAATACGGCCGTTTTGTTTTGTCTGTTAAAATTTAGGGAAGGTATTAAGAGATCTTCTCATACGGCCTAGGTATGTTTCCATTCATGACCGTTCTTTTCAAATGTATTTGTTTCTCTTATATTTTTCTGAGTCATCCTTTAAACAACTGTGCTTGATATTAAGAGATGAAAGTTAACGGGTTGACCGTTTTTTAAAATACGATCGTTTTGTTTTGTCTGTTAAAATTTAGGGAAGGCATTAAGAGATCTTCTCATACGGCCTAGGTGTGTTTCCATTCATGACCGTTCTTTTCAAATGTATTTGTTTCTCTTATATTTTTCTGAGTCATTCCTTAAGCAACTATGCTTGATATTAAGAGATGAAAGTTAACGGGTTGGCCATTTTTTAAAATACGGCCGTTTTGTTTTGTCTATTAAAATTTAGGAAAGGCATTAAGAGATCTTTTCATACGGCCTAGGTGTGTTTCCATTCACGACCGTTCTTTTCAAATGTATTTGTTTCTCTTATGTTTTTCTGAGTCATCCCTTAAGCAACTGTACTTGATATTAAGAGATGAATGTTAACGGGTTGGCCGTTTTTTAAAATACGGCCGTTTTGTTTTGTCTGTTAAAATTTAGGGAAGGCATTAAGAGATCTTTTCATACGACCTAGGTGTGTTTCCATTTACGACCGTTCTTTTCAAATGTATTTGTTTCTCTTATGTTTTTCTAAGTCATCCCTTAAGCAACTGTACTTGATATTAAGAGATGAATGTTAACGGGTTGACCGATTCCTATAATATGCCCGTTTGGGTTTTTCCCTTAAAATTATTTTGTCTTAACTATGTTGTAACTCTATTTTTTTTCAGGTGAACGTTCACCCATTCCTCTATCCAACAAAAAGAGAGTTGGATCAGGCCTATTTCATCACTTGTGATAAATTGGATGACGAAGTCGATGATCGTATTGATCATTGGTCGAATGAGTTGTGCGGTGTCACACAACTTACTACTTCGTCTATTGAGCAAGTCGACCTGGTTGACGTCGACGTCGTAGAGACCGGGGGTGAACATGTACTTGTTGATGATGAAGGGTTGGAGGCTTTAAAAGAAAAAGAAGTATTTTTGGCCAAAATTTCTCCATTGGAGCCCATAGTTGCAGAAATTTGTCCTCCTGAAGAGTTGCGGGCCAAAGATTGTTATCTTCACCATATTGAAATTATTAAACATATAAAAGAATTGGGGGCCAAACTAAGTTCTCTGGAAGATTTCATGAGGGCATCTTTGGCCAGGATAGAGAAGAAACAAAGTCGGATCAACTTGGTGCCTAGTATTAAGAGGAGACCGGTGAGGGAGAAAAAAAGAAGCCATTATTTCAAGTCTCCATTTACTATTGAGATTAAAAAGGCAAAGAAATCCAAAGTTGAACCCGCACAGGAGGAAGATCAGGCTGTGGTTGAAACAGTGATTCCCTCTGCCCAGAGGGCAGAAGGAGAAACAACTTCAAGCACCCAAAGTGAAACCAATTTTTTGCTGCCCATTTGTCAGCGACGCAGGACTGTCTTCTGGCAATGGTTTGACGCGGTTGGTGATGACGCGAAGATAAAATGTATCGTATCATCCGTAGAGAAGACCATGTTTAAAAGGCTTATAACACCAAAGGCTTGGTTGTCTGATGAAGTAAGTTTAACCATGTACATATATACTCATATGTAATACCAATGTTCTGTGAAACAGTTATGCTTATTCATCTTTATGTAGGAAATCAGATAGAAAGAACATCCCAACACCAAGTCGGGTCAACTGAATTCGCATGCCACCGTGGATGCATATTTCACCTATAGTCTTTGTATGGTTGCGGATCGTATTTGGGGTCGTCTGAATAAAAGAAGAATAAAAAAGAATGGAGAAGTTAGCAACAACGCAATTGAAGATGCGTTTAATGCAGCTGTTGCTGATGATGACCTTTGTATGAAGTATGTAGATCCTAACACACACAATCATGGGGGCAAAATAGTTGGGTCCAATAGGGTATATGGTGTTTTGAACATCGCAAACTTCCACTGGATTACATTAGTGTGGAAATTAGCAGAGGGGATTGTGGAGGTTATGGATTGCGCCCCGGAGTGTTATTAGGCGAAGAAATTTGATGAAGTAATGCATGGGCCTTGCTATGTGTTCCCCAAGTTATTGAAGAAGAGTGGTAGATTTGCCCATCTTGGGAAGGTTCTAGATCGGAAGTGGCCGATTGTGAAAATTTCGGCGCCGCATAATGATCGAAGGTTAGCATTTCAAAAAATGAATTGTTCATAATTCTTACGAATACTTTATTGAGTTCTTTTTCTATAATGTTCTGTGTATTGTTTGTTCTGCAGTGGAGATTATGGGGTTTACAGTTTGAAGTTCATAGAATACCACATTACCGGTACCCCTATAGACACCATTAATGACAAAACAATCAATCAATTTCAAGAATGCCTTGCTGTAGAGATTTTTCATGGGCCAATGGATACCCTTATTGAACCTAAAGGCGTATAGTGTAAATGTATATTTCGAAATTATTCCTAACTACAGTCTAAATGTATATTTCGAAATTCTTCCTAACTACATACAGAAGTGTAAATTATGTTACTATGTAATGATGTAAATTAATCTGACTATGTAATGTATGTAACGTATCTAAGATGAGTGCAGTTTTAGAATCGACCCTAAAGAGAACTGCTTGTTCATTAAGAGACAACAATCTACTCATGCCCGTTTTTCACCGTACTCACGCCTGTGTACAGAAACGACAAGGTACAGAAACAAAGTTTCGTTTCAGAGATTACAGTTGCAACTTAAGAGACAACAAAGCAAAACGCTCGTTGTTCATAAGTACGGCCGTCTTTTACGAACGACCTGGGCCACAAATAAATAAATAAGAAATGAATAATTAAATTTGACATCAATTTTATAGAGTGTGAAAGTATAAGAACTTAGAGAATCTGATAATAAACAAATTAAAGTCGGGTGCCGGTGTGAAAATTATTGCACTTATGAATATGGTACTAGATTCGTCTTGCAATTTCCATGCCTCTTGTAATAATAATATTATTTATATTAACACTTTTTACATGACTATTGATTTTGGCCAAATCGGGTGCGAACTAAAAATTACATATCAAATTCATATAAATATTAATTCTTCTTGAGTTGGTAAAATTTTAGGTACCATAAAGCAGAATAAGAGGTTTGGTTTGCTTAACATATCGATATACATAATGTGTATATAATTATATATATTTATCTATATAGCTGTAAACTAGAATTTTGAGTTGTGATGATTTTATATTTGATTGGTTTATATAATTGATACATTAATTATATTTTTTTTAAAAAAGGAAAAGGTTATAATGCATATACACTGTCTGTTGCCTTCATTATTTGTCAGTTGTATTTACAGAAAAATATTTTATATAGAAGAGATAAAACCTCCTTTGTCAAGACGAATGAAAAGAGTCGAAGACCAAATTTCCCCTGAAAGGTACAAGAAAGTTTTTCAATTGCCACATTATATATAATAATAATAATAATATGAATAGTTGACATTACATATTAATCATGCTTTGAGTATGATTATTATATTCCAATAAGAAGAAGTATTTTTTTTTTCTTTTTGAAATGAATGTATTACAATTAAAAAATTACATCAATGATCTAAAACAATTATTTTATCAATATTTCAAATGAAAAACAAACTATTACAATTAAGCATTATTAAATAATAAAAAGTTGTATGTTGTGTGCATATATATAGTGTTGATTGAGTTTGATTTTTTTTCCTTTAGTGCATGTGTTAAAATTTTTCGACTCTTCGTCCAGTGTATATATATATGTTTGTGTGCGTGTGCTTGAGCTAAAGAATACTATCAAGCTGGGTAGCATTAATATAATGTTTCTTCACTAGAATCAATTTTTTAATATATATTTTTATTTTATTATGTTTTTGCAAAAAAGGAGAAATAGCGCGACTATCAATGAAATTCTTCTTTTGTTAATATTTGTCTTTCTTCAATGGGTGGCGTGAGGGCTAGTGTATTTTGATCTCATACTGTGACCAATTATGTATGGGAATTTGGATAATGAGTTTGATATATCCCACCTCCCCATAAAAATCAGTAGCTGTGGTCCTCTTCAACTCAATTAATTAAATGACGGACTTGCAAATAACTGCAACTCTCTCTCTCTCTCTCTCTCATCCTTTGATAGGGCAAAGAAGTTCGTAATTGATTGGTATTTGCATATTTAAAGATGAAGGTAAATTATTCAAGGCATGTAGTGCACTATAAATGATCGAGGGCTATGGTTTCGGGAAATTCTTACCCGTATCGGGTTCGATCATACCATAACTAATTAGGTAGTGAATATTTTATACTTGTCATGTAATTGGTGTACAGTTTAGAGAGAATGACCAATCACATCACGAGTGTATTAACACTTGCTATATGATTGGTTAAGTACGGCCAGACCGGATCTGGGCAAAAATTTTCCGTTGGATTCTCGTTGCATTAAAAATTATAATTGATAGGAACAATGCAATCCTTTTCTTTTGATAGGATAAGTATAACAATTACTGCCAAGCAAACCAACAAGAAATTCCCCAAGAAATGAAAACTTCAGTAATCAATGTAACTTATGAATACACAAAATGGCAAAACAAAGTCCTCCCTAGAGTTATTAAATATATCTTTAGAAAAATAATGGAAAAATCTAGTTCATATCGCATTAAGCCAAACTAGTGTTAATATTGGGCCAAAAAAGGACTACGGAAAATTCACTTAATAACTAATGCATATTATCGAAAGAGTAAGTAAATTAGAATTGTCAGCTTATGAAAGATTAATCAATTACACATCAAGTGCATTAACAACAATTACCACATGAATGACTACGTCTGTTCACACCTGATTTAAGCCAAAAAAAAAAACTAAAATCATCTATCTTGTGAAGGATATACATATATATTGAAAAGATTCTAGCTCAAACTCGGCCAAAGTGATCCCAATCAATCATGTAGTGCGTATTAATACATTTGTCATGAATTCTAGCGCAAACTGATCAGTTTGAGCAAATTCTACCAATCAGATAACATGTATAAATATGCTTGTTATGTAATCAATCACTTTCTCTAAAATTATACACCATGCATAAAAAAATATAAATCACTCATTACGTAATTAATACTAGCTCAATCAAATTACGTTTGAATTCGAATTTTCCCTAATAGACGAATGTAATAAAAGATAGGAAAATAAAAAAATAAAAAAAATGAAGGCCCTCATGAATTATGCAGCAATTCCATCCCTTACCCAAACACCACCCCCCCCCCCACCCCACCCCCACCCCCGCCCGATCCCTCCACCCACAATTGCCATTAAATACCATCCCTTTGAGACCAACCATCAGCCCCATCAAATCCCTCAAGTGTCCTCTCAACAATCTTCGCATTTCCAACAAAACGGACACACTCAAGCACTAGCAAAAACAAGAAAACCTAAACTCACAATCACCTCATAGTATCGACATGGTTTGCCTTCGAGACCCTTTGGTTCAAAAAGTGTGCGAGCTCTACGAGAAGATCTCCTCTCTCGACAGCCTCAGCCCCTCCGAAGACGTAGATGCGCTCTTCACGCAGCTCGTCCGCACGTGCATTCCACCCCTTCCCATCGATGTATCGAAACTCTGCACGCAAATCCAAGAAATCCGAATCAAGTTAATCTCCCTGTGCGGCCACGCGGAGGGCCTTATGGAAAAGCACTACTCCACAATCCTGGGAACCTTCGAGAAGCCTCTGGACCACCTCGACCTCTTCCCCTACCACTCCAACTACCTCAAGCTCAGCCGCCTCGAGCACGACCTCCTCCGGCCCCACAACCCCGACCCCCGCCGAGTCGCCTTCGTCGGCTCCGGCCCCCTCCCCCTCACCTCCATCGTCCTCGCCTCCCACCACCTCAAGTCCGCCGTCTTCCACAACTTCGACATCGACTCCGCCGCCAACGCCATGGCGGCGCGGCTCGTCGCCCCACACCCGGATTTGTCCGAGAGAATGTTCTTCTACACTACTGATATCATGGACGTTCCCGCGGCGGCGCTCCAGGAGTACGACGTTGTGTTCCTGGCGGCGCTGGTGGGGATGGACGTGGAGGAGAAGATGCACGTGGTGGAGCACCTGGCGAGGAGCATGGCCCCCGGGGCGATCCTGATGGTGAGGAGCGCGCACGGGGCGCGCGCTTTTCTGTACCCGGTGGTGGAGCCCCGCCACCTGCGGGGGTTCGAGGTGCTGTCGGTGTTCCACCCGACGGACGAGGTGATCAACTCGGTGGTGGTGGCGCGTAGGTGTCCAGCGCCGCCGGTGCATCATCATCCTCCACTGATGCTCTGCAGCAAGTGTGCTGATCAGATTCAGTCGTTCAATAACAACCCGCTCTTGATCGAGGAAGTGGAGGAGCATATTTGCGGAATTAATTAATTTGAAGAAGTTAAAGATGGTTTTTTCCGTCTTTCTCCTCATCGGATAATATTGTTGCGCGCATTTGTCTGACTGGTTTGATTATTAATATTAATTATGCATTCATAAGTTAAATGTGTCGATTTTATGGCTGTGCTATGACTAATGATCTTTGATCACTCATGGATTTGTAGTCTCATTGGATCATTGGTCCATTTATGTATCCCTTGTTCAAATTTCCTGTGAGCAAAAATTAATTTTCGTAATAACATCTCTCTCTCTCTCTCTCTCTTCTTTGTTTTTTTAGTACATATTTCCTATGTAATTTAGCTATCACGATTCTTACCATTTCATTGCAACTACAATCGAGATATAAAATCTTGATTTTTATATTTGGAGTTTGAATTCAATTTAGTGACGAAAATATTAATTATAGGGATTTTTTTTTCTACACTTATGTAACTTTTGTACTTCAATTTTGTAACATTCACCTTCTCGTTCATTTTTCCGATCAAATTTCTTGATCCATATACATAGTATAAACTTGTGAACATTTGGAATTACATATCTAGACAAGAAAGTGCCATATATTTCTCGAATTTTTGCTAAAAACCGAACAAACAGCCCTCGTTGCTGTGCCATTTATAGCCACAAATGTCCTGATTAAATCATTTGCTCTGTTGATCACTTATCCCTCTCCTTAATTTTTCCACTTATGTTCATTTTCTTGCTTGTAATGTAACTTATTTACGCTACTACTTTGTCGATGGTTCATTTTCGCACTTTTCATCTTATACATTGTAAATTTGCATAAAGTCGAAAATGACATTTTGTTTTGAAATGTGGATTGAAAAGAGGACGTGGACCGAATTAGTTTAGGCTTTATTAACAGTTTTTCGAAAACAAATTAAGTTTCGATCGAGCATTACAGCCTTTTCAAATATATAGTGCCACACATAATGTACAAAATTTTTCATTTTAGTTAATTCAAATGATGCATTTTTCATCACATAATTCATAACGGAAGCACGTGGCAAACATACGACATTTTTTCACGTTCGGACGTACCATATATTTACCCTTATTTAGCTTTTTATTTCAATTGTCTGGCTTTTTTCATTTTTCATCCACTATCTTTCATTTTGTCTCAATGTTTGTACCACCTATAACTTTTTAATATCTATGCTTTAATGAATCCTGGTGTTGTTAATAGAGCAATTCAGTTAGGAGGGTCGCCCCAATAACAGGCCTCTACAATACCCGATCCTGATTAGTCAACCAATGAATCAGAACTGGGTGGCTAAGCCAAAAAAATAAAAAATAAAAAATAAAAAATTGCTAGAAAACCTCTTATATCAAATTTAACATTGCTAACAACCTTCCCTTTATTTATTCGTTTTTTTCACCACCCGATACCTCCCACCTAGCCCCCCCTCCCTTACCCCTCTTTCGATCCCTCCCCTTCAGTTTTAGAAAAATGGAGAAAAACCGAAAAAACACTTCCAAACCTTCGTCTGCACACACACACACACACACACACACACACAAGACTAATCTATAAAATTTGGATGAATTAAAATTAAGCATGAATTGTCCATAAGATGAAGAACTAATTCATGTAAAAAAATTTGAGAAAAAATTATTAGAAGAAATTTGAAAAAAAAAATGGCTATGCGATGATTATGCCGCCTCCAACCATTTCTTCTCAATTTTTATTTCTTTTTATAGATTTCTTCCTAATCTATATAATTAAAGTATATAATTAATGATAACTTTTTACTGTCACAAATTTATTGATTTTGTTGTTATGTACTAACATTGAGACAACATGAAAAGGGATGGATAATTAATTTTAGACAAGCTAAAAGTTGGAATTAAAATTGAATAAGGGCAAATGTGTGGTATTAAAAGTGAGATTTTCCTAAATGTATAGGCAAACTTTAGAGATAGGTTTAGAACAAAAAGAGGGGGAAAAAAAAAGTCAGTATCTTTTTGAAAATTTGGGACGATTTTTTTCCCCGGTCTCTAAATCTATCCGTAATTATAGGAGCACTATTACACCGTCTATTCAATTAAAAAAAATCTTAGTTAAAATAATTCAATTTGAAAATGACCTATTTGATTGAACCAAAAGTGCGACTTTCCCCTTCATTTTCACAATTCTATTTGTTTTCGAATGCTCATGAAATTTGCTATAGATATTTTAAGAATATCATTGAACTTTTCGAAATGCAACCATATGGTTCACAAGAAAACGATACTTCTTGTTCAACATCAGTCCAAATCGAGGCCATAACCGAATTAACGGGGTTGTCATTACACGAACGTATTACCCAATTAAATTTATGTCCACGATGCTAGCTTTGTATTCGTGCTGAAATTCTTGTTCATCATCCTAAATTTTATTTGCATGGGGAAAATTATCGTCATATCAATCGTGACAAAATTTATGTCTGAATTATCACCATTGATAATTAGTGGCACCCTTATAATCACAATTAATAACAAAGAAAAACTTATCATAAGAATAGTGACAATTATTTTGGGATCAAACTGTCTAAATAGGGTTGTCATTACTTGTCAATAGTGACAACTAAAATATTAATTTTTATGCTAGCTATTGAGTCAAATTGTGATCAAATAAAAATCATGTCATTAAATAGATTTAATCAATAATAATGTCGTCCCTTAATTACGTATATTATTAGTGTTAACTTTCATATTACCAATTTATATTTTTACCATTAATATTAGTTTCTCTTGTAGTGCTCATTGTCCCTTAATTACGTATATTATTAGTGTTAACTTTCATAGTACCATTTTATACTTTTGCCATTAATATTAGTTTCTTTTTGTAGTGCTCATTTATCCAAATCTTAATGCCTATTTTTCTAGATAATTTTCCTAATAATATTGATGAGGCATTAACCCTTTTTCCTAGCTTGTATATATAATTAGTTGAAAAGCAACCATTACTTATTAACATACACAATAAGAAAAAATAATATTAGTGACAACATATAAAAGTGATAATATAACAGTTGTCACCAATAATTGTATTAAGTGACAACATATTTTATTTTGTCACTAATTAAGTTTCTTTAGTGACAACAACTTTTATTTTGTCACAATATTCACTCAATGGTGACAACAATTATTGTTTTAGTAACAACCATAATAACTAGTGGCATACCTATATATATATATATATATATAAGAATAGTTTAGTGACAAAAAAAAAATTATTAAAATTTTATGACAAAATTCCATTAATGTCACTAAATGTCAATATAGTTATGTCACTAATTATCAATATTGCACTATATTGTCACCTTGTTACACTATTTGTTACTATTGATATTGTGCAAAGTATATATATTTTGTGATAACATATATAATTTTATTATCACAAAATTTATATAATTAATGAGTAAAAATGGAGAAAAAAAATCAATATATAGAGTATAGACTATAGAGTAGTTAACAAAACATTTAATTTGTTTTTCTAATTTTTTCGTTTTTCACGGAAAAGTCCAAAATTTCATTGAACAGAGAAGCTAGGGTTTTACGAACACTTGGAACAAAGATTTCTATCTTCAGATATATATAGGATCATCATTCACTTATATAGTTGTATTTATTATAAATATATTTTAGGAAGTTGAATTTTAAATTGGCTAGGATGCATTTCTGCTCTATTTTTTTTTTTTCCAGAACTAATTCCAAAATATTCTATCATGTCATCATTCATTTTCTGAAAACATCGACAATATTTTGGAATCACGTGAAACCAAGTCTATTTTTAGAAAATAACCAGTAATTGATTAATTAATACGTTGTTCGTGATATATACACCCAATTAGATCATTTTTTTAATAGTGTGTGAAAACTAAATATGTAATATGGTTGACAAAAAATCAAGTGACAAGATAAAAATTATCACTAACAATATTCATCAGCAGGTTATGTTAGATAAAAATACAGGGATAATTTTCATGTTCGTCCGTTATGTTTGGGAGTGTATGTTTTTTGCTCGTTAAATATGTTCTCTGCAATTTTGATCTATATGTTTTAAAATATTGCAATTTCAATCCGATTTCACCAGAGTCCGTTGGAACTTGGAACTCGCTGACATGACACATAAAATTGTGACGTCACGTCAGTGAGTTCCTTCGGATTCCGATGAAGTCGGATTGAAATTGCAATATTTTCAAACATATAAAACCATAATTGCGAAGTAAATACTTAACGGAGAAAAAACATACACTCCCAAATATAACGGATAAAAATGACAATAATTCCTGAAAATAAATGACACTGTCATATTAACAGTATAGGAGTGGCAAAATAATATGAATTATCACTGTGATTTGTGGCTATGTTTTCTTGTCTGAAACGTTATCACTTTATTAGGAATATCACTAATTAATTGTTAATAATTACAATTTAAACACATTTTTTATGGCTATATATATATATATACACACACACACACACACACAGTTGATGGTTATTTTTAGGTTGTCTCTTCATATATATCGTTATTAATAACTTTTCTTTTCTTTTCTTTTCTTTTTTAATTAATCCAAAACTTTCATTTCTGCATATATATTATATTCCGAACATGTTCTTGATACATTTTTTACAAATGAAATCTTGTAAAGATGAGATTGAAATTCAACAAGGGAGCTCTGACAAATTTGCAACGAGTAGGGTAGGAAGAAAAAAAAGCACAATCATTTAAAAGATTGAAGAAGTGCTGACATCGTTTATTCACTAGCACTTTTAGTTTTTAAAGTACTTATTTTTTATTGTTTATTTATTTTGATAAAGATATTAAATTAATTATATTGTGGAGGCATAAGAAAGTGCATTGTAGCATTAGAATGTTGACATCGTGAGAACACCTAACAAAATCAACTTTACTGAACACCAACTGTGAGTGAACTCCCACTGTAGTGCGTCTAAAAATAATTAACCAAAAAATAAATTATTGAACAACCACTTGATCTTAAGTCACTTTAATAATTCGTGTAAAAATCATTTTCATATTCGAATTTTTTCTTTACGTACTCTCCGTTTGGTTCTTGCATTTTGATAAGGAAAATAGAATGGAAAATTTTTTTTCTTTACTTCAAATAATAGTACACTATGCTTTCATTTTTGAACCTTTTCATTTTTCTCTCACTTTTCCTCACCAAAACCCTTGTTCCAAGCACCAACATGAATGTCTGTTTCATATGTGAATTTTTCTAAATAACCTAATCGGTACATAAGTTTTGCGAAAATTTAAAATAAAAAAAATGTACTTATTTGAGTAATTTTGACTTGTGTTGGATGCAAAATCATATATCAACATCCACTTAATTTGTGATACACGATTTGGAAGTATGAGTTCATTAATTTGTTGAGACTGAAATGGTAATAGTATTTAGTTTATATACGATCATATATAATTAGCAATGAACAATATTGAATGGATATATATGTGATACAAAACTATAAACATGACAACACTTTTAATGATCGAAATATAATATCATCAAAGCTTTAGTAAGTCGGGTGTACATTCATTTTCAATCTCACAATTTAATCCTTTGTTTATTTTTAATATTATTATTGGTTACAAATACTCAAAATATTAGTTATATCTCTTCTTCTTTTTTTCGCCCTTCAAACTTAATCTTTTTCCACTTTTTGTCAATATCTCAATGGCAAAATACACAAACTACGTATATATGTAGTTATTACATGCTAAGTTCTGGAGTAAAAATAGCACCAACAGCCATGTGTTTAGTTCATGATTTTGCCTTTTAACGCCAATATAAAGGCCAAAAAACATTAAATTTTAAAAAAAAACAAAAAATACGATACTAATTAGTATGATAATTTGTAGACAACAAAACTAAAAATGAACAATACTAAATTGTGGAAAAGAAAATGAGATTTTTACCTTGATCAAAATTACTAGTTTTAAAATATAAAGATTTAGTGCATTATATATATATATATATAGTGTAAAATTTTAATTCTGGATACTTATTAATTTGCCCCTTCTACTATAGCATATGTAACACTCGCTCTCTAGCTCTATATTTGAGAAAACATCATTTACCCTCTCAAGTTAGGTAGTCAAAATAGTGTTCTTTGAGTTGGAAAAAATACCCCATATTATAACAATATTTATATTCTTTATGTTATTATTTTAATATCAAAATTTTATATAAATTTTAAAAAACATCTCTAGTACAAAAATCTTTAAAATGTCAAATAATTTTATCTCATAAGTGTCTATATTTTATGAAAACTATATATAAATTATTTTTTGCACAACCTATTATTATGTACTTAAATATAATTAATTTTCGTATTTTGCTTTTAAAAAAATAGTGCTTTTCATTTTGTACATAGTTTAAATATATAATGTACTATTTATAAATCATTATTTTAAAATAACATATTTCAATCAACTATTCTAACCAATTAGTATTAGATTGTGCGAGAATTTGAGTTTTATTTTAATTATTTTATCCTCCCATTAATATATATTTATATTTTATTTTACTTGAAAATAAATATTCATAAATTTAGATATATATATATATATATATTTGACACACTTGAAATTTAATGTACTAAGAGAAAAAATAAAAATAATTTTTAATATTAAAACGATAAGATGCAACATATACATAGTATAATGAGGGATAATTTTGTCAAATTTAACGAATGATATTTTGACTTGTTAAATTGAATGGGATAAATAATAATTTTTAAAACACAGGGGGATAAATATTGTCAAATATACCCTAGTACAGAAGATAAATTGTATTTTACCCTAGTATTTTTGGGAAAGATCGACATTTCCAGAACAAACACACTACTAAATTAATGTTGCGGAGTTACAAAGACTTCGTATTATCTTTTTTATTTCATTCCAACATCGTTGCGATGAAAAATATATTAAAATGCATGTTTATATGTAACTATCACTAGAGATAAAGCCAAAAATTTGTCATCTCTTTTGTTTTAACTTTAATAAAAAGACAACTTACTCACCTAAACGAAATAAATTTGAAATATCATTTAATTTAGTTTATTTATCAAATTTAGAAAAGGGACTATTGTCCAATCGACCTTCTTTAATTTTGTCAACATTGATGAAGTCATTCTTGATAAACATTCTAGGTCCCATGAGCACAGTGCACAACGAAATGTTGGACCTCTTTATTGTTGACCACAAGATACATATGATCGAGCAATGGCTCTTCTAGTTTTGCCTATATTAAAATTCTTGGCCTTTGTGTATTTTGAATGGCCACCCAAAAACTTATAGTATTATGTTGACATTTTGACATCATGAATGAGAGCTACTTCTTTTATAAATTTTCAACTTGTTAAGATGCTATTATTCTTTTTCTTTTGAGTCTTTTTCTTTACCTTTGCTCCTTCAATTTCAATGGTTCAAATAAGAGATCATCATTCTCTTTTAACCTTTGTGCTAGCCCTCATCATCCATTGGTTGATCACGCATCTTTTGCCAATCTTCTTGTGTTTAGTGATGATAAGTGTAATTTGTAAGTTTTATCTCGAATTTGGTGCTCAAATGTGATTCAATGCACTTGTAAATGCAAGAATTATAACAAGCATATGAAAGTTCTCTACATATTTAATTTATTGTACTAGAACATATATGATCTAATAATTTGAGATTGTTGAAATACAATTATAATACTATGAGTATTTACCATCAGGCATGTTGGTCAAGCCGTTTCAAACTTACTTTTAAGTAATTTGATAAGTTAATACCCATTTTATGAATCTCCTATATGCATTTGTTAAAATTATTTGTTAGTTGTGTGCTCAATGGTTTAAATGTATTATGTGGAGTGTACGCAACCCTTGGTAATGTAATATTGATGGAATCAATGTTTGTAGTACTTATTAAATTAGAAGTACGCAACTTATTAATCATCATGATTAAACATGCTATTATAGAGTTACGTTAAGCATATAATTGAACATTTTCTTTCTATTAAATTTAATATTCGAGAGCATGTATGGTATAATTAGAGGTGGCAATTGAGCGGTTTGGATTGGGTCATAGTGGGTTGGGTTGAAGATGGATTTCAAAAAGTGGGTTGAAGATAGGTTAGGTTGTAGATGGGTTGGAGGTGGGTTGTAAATGAATTTGATATAGTTCTTAAACGGTTTAATGCATGATTATTGTATATTTAATCAAGGTTAAAAAAAAAGAAAAATCTAAATTATTAGTTCTTATACTCTTTAAATGGTTTTAAAATACTAAAATAAATTGAAATTAAATAAAAAAATACAATTTTTTTTTTTTTGTTTATGGGATAACGTATTTACAAATCATGATCAACATGTAATTAACTCATCTAACACCTATTATCAATATCAGCCAAATAAGACTCAACCCAATCCAACCCAATCCGACCCACTATAGAATATGTTAGACCCAACCCAATCCAACCGAACCCTAAATCATATGGGTTGGGTTGGACATGCGGTTCCTAACCCATTTTGCCACCATTAGGTATAATAATTTGTGATTGTGAAACCGCAACCATATATATTAGGCGCATGAATGAAAATTTAGGCATCTCCAAGTTCATGTTGTTCATCTGAAGTAGTTTTAAGTTGAATCCTATAAAGAAATGTTTTTGAATCTATATAATCCGAGTAGTATAAATGGGTTAGATGAAAAACACATAGAAGTTTGTACGCAGGCATATTTACTTTAGTGATTCTATAAATATTAAATATGAAATGTCTTTTTTGACAATAAATTATAGTTCAAATTTTTAGACGCTATGGTAATTTATTAAATTAAAAGGACAAATTACTCTATGGGCAATCATCCTCACCACAAAATTTGTCCACTTTGACCCTTTCCATTACAGATAAAGTAGCATAATGCGACTACTCGACGACGAGATAACACATACTTTATTATCTTTGGTCTCTTTCTCAAGAAAAAGATAAGTGGGTCGGCTCATAACCACATCTCATTTGCTTTTATATCTTCTCTCACAAAAGTTCCTATTAGTTCTCTCCAAAATCCTCACTTTGGTTGCTCTTGAATGGTTTTAAAATTTGGTGTTGTATATATTTAGGGAACTATTAAAAACTATCCAAAATTTGCTTCTACTACAAAAAAACTCCTCTTATTTATTAAAATTACAATTAAATAAAAATGTTTTTTTTTTGTAATTAGGGCAATTAAAAGCTTTCGGCTAGTGCTATTTGTGAGATGGTTTTCTAAGAATGTGACAGGGGTAAGGGGTGGTAGTAGTGGAGAAACTTGGTTAATTGATAATCTTATCGGATCTGTGGGTACACGCTCTTATACAACGCAATAGCTGTTATTCAAACCAGACATTCCATAACGACAAACACGACTTCTTACCATCTCATGTGAAGGCTACCATTCACATGACCAAACAATTGCAAGAGTTCAACTCTTTCTAGTAGGGTCAAATTGATGCAGACACACAATATTGAGAACAGAAGTTCAAATTGCAAGGATATTGACCTGCTTCTCTGATGCATTATCAGACAATCTATCAGGGACCTTTCATGTTAGTTGGGGCCATCTGCCATTGCAATTTGGCTGGTTAAGGATAAATGCGTGCTAACCACACAAAAGGCACGAAACTTAACTGAATAGTCCATTCTGATTGTGCCTTTTCGGTACTCTTTTATCTTCAATCAACGCCACCATATCTGCAACTTGACATGTACTGTTAAAAAGCATGCATCGATCAATGAAAAAGAGAGAGTTCATGTTTTCATCTTTCCTATTCTGATGGTGATGGCTAACTTCTCAAATTTGGCTAACAACTCAAGTCACAATACGTCAAAGAGAAAACTAAGATACTTGAAAATTATCTTAAATCTTCCAAGCCACTCAAACAAGACATACTTTCAATAGACATTTGGGGATTTTCTCTCTCTCAATTTTCAGGCAACAAATAAGCAGTGTAATCTAAAAAAGATCAGGCTGAAAATATACTTAAATTTTGTTGTACTTCCTTTAGAATTATGTGTTCATGAACAAGTATATTCTGATGGACAAACCACCCGCATAAATTCAAGACTGTGAGCTCACTACAAATATGATAAGTGAAAACATCTACATTACCATTTGTATTGCTTTAAGTGTAATATGAACAAAACATCAAAGCGATTGTCTTCATTTCACATGATTAAAATTCTTCATGGACATTATAGGGCGGAGTCTCGTAATTGTTGGGCTCATCAGAAGTACTACTCCACGTTGATTCAGAGCTCTCCTCAGCCGGAGCCTCATAATTTTCGGATTTAAAATCACTACTCCTTGTTGATTCAAAATCTTCAGCCGCTTCAGACTTTTCAGGATTATCAGTTTCAAATATTTTTTCGCTCGAATCATCTTCATATACTTGAGTTTCTCCTTTTAGGGTTTGCATCATGTAGTGAACTCCATTGACCACATCATACACCATAAGCCCAATACTTCCACCAACCCAACTGCCCACTTCACTTCCAACCAGATAACCAACCCTTCCAAATCTTTCCTCTCCAACAAAACCAACAGCATAGGTGCCAAACAAGGTACCCGTGCCCCGGAGGAACCCCTCTGTTATTGTACCCCCAAAGTAAATAGTTTCAAAAAAATCCCATCCAGAAGAAATAATTGGGCCGACGATGCGCTTGACTTTTCTCGTTGCTAGTTTTGCTGCCTTTGCTCCTTCTTTCTGGGCTACTTTGGCAGCATCGGCAGCGCTCACGCCTTGAGCTAAAGCATTAGTCAAAGCAGCCTCGATTGCTCGGTTCCTTCTAGCCTCCACATGAACAGATCTAATGTTATAGGCATAGAGCTTTACACCCTCTTTCACCAAACATCCAAGAGTTCCAGTACTCCCGTCAAAACATTGCAAGAGAGTGAAGTCCCCACTTTTTGATGCAGCCTCTTTACCAACCAGTTCCCTGCATTTTTCAGCTGTAGAGCAATAAAAAAGTATCAGAATGAAGAAAAAGGCAAAAAAGAAAATTAACTGGAGAAAACAAACACCATTGAGTAGCTTGAAATGTAACTTGCTATCAACAAAATAAGTGGACTCATACAGTCTTGTAAGAACCATGTACTGCTGAAACACATAGAGAACTTCCAATGATGCATTTTCTGCCACATTTAGCTTAGATGGGAACAGATTTCAGGGGAAGTTGGGATAACGGACATGAGGTGCCATATACTGGTGAACCAGAAGGAGCCACCTTTGTAGAATATTCAATGGCCATCCCATCTAAAAATTAATTAAGTTGTTATAAAGGAGAGAGATTCAATATTTTATATCTCTACATGTTCTCTCACATAAAGGTAGTATTTCTTTTAATTCTTTAGCAAGCTTCACACATGAGAACTCTTGTCAGGTCATGATCTAAAAACAAATTGAATTACCACCTCAGTTTGAATTTTTTATTTTTTTTTTGCTACAGAGACGACACATTAAAAAGATGAATGTTGAATTTCAGCCAGGTAACTCCACATTGCTTTTACGACAAACTTTATGCTACAACATTTGATAAGCATATCCTAAAGCAAACATTAGATTTGTCTATATACGAGTAGAGAAATGCAAGGAAGCTGCAGGAACTTGAAAGGAACACCCCTGATGACATAAAATGGGGAGATAAGTATGGAGGAAAAGATAAACAAGAAGATCACAGCAGCATCAGATGAATATTAGGAGCAAGGTGATCAGTTAGATGTCGAAGAGTAGTGATCCCGAAAAAATGAAGCACGTGTAAGTGAGCTCAGACACAGAAACCTAACTTGATTAGCCTTCAAAAGTCTAAGATCAAGTCTGAGTGATTGCGGGCTCATGAGCTAACTTAAAAACCAAAGTCACGCCAGTTGCATATTGTATCATTCTAGGAAATAGATTTTGGCTACGGTAAGTTCCCAGTTCCTTCTTCCTTCATTGAATTTTCTTCTTGGGTGTATGAACCAAGGATGATCCGAAGTGGAGAAGGATGGGAAGAGCTATTGATCATTGGTCAATAGAGCAAGCTGTAGATTATTGGAGGATAAACAACCAAATTCCGGTCAGAAGTGTCTAGCAGCTTAGAATTTCCCCAAAAATCTTGCCCCACCATTGTTTCAGATTGTATTCATAGAATAGAGTTGGTGTTAAGAATCTTGTTCCATTTCAAGAAGTGGTCTTTGAACAAGGATGTGTAGAAATATTAAATATCAGTACAAATCATATTTTTGTCTAAAGAGAATTAAGAAAAATTTGCTAAAAGAATAACCAGCAATAAGGCTCATAAGTGCAAGGCGAAGTGACCAATTTTTGATTAAAAAGGGTGGAATTCAACTTGAATAGAGATATAAAGATATAAGCAAAAAAATTATCACAGAAGAGGTGTGTTATGTTTACGTTATGGATCGTGTCACAAGACGATTAACCGGGAAATCAACAAACAAAGGCAAATCCTTCCTTTTGTTTTGATTCCTTGATCGACCTATTGTGCTAAAGAATGAGACAAGCTCATTTAAGGGAGCTTGAATCTGAGGACTCGTTAAGAAAGAGACCCAAATCTCATAAAAATACGATAAACTTTCTGCTTACTTTATTGCTGGCAAAACGTCTCGTTTAAAGAAGAGATGTTACAAGAAAACAGGAAAGAAAATCCTACCATAATAAAATAGGAAATATAATTATTAAGAATCCTACCATATCGAAACTTGCATAAAATAAACTATTAGAATCTTACCATAATACAACTTGTAGTAATTAGACTCCTAAATTAAGGTAATTGCTAACTAATTATTACACTTTCCCCACAAGGCATCGGCTGTAACATCACTCCCCTCCTGGAGAACTAGCTTGTCCTCAAGCTTGAGGATGGCATGAACTATTATGGAGTATTATTCTTATCTATCTATGGTGGAATGTCCTCTTGATAATTAATTTCCAACAAAAATAGTTTCTTGCATTGATGGTTGACTGAATATATTTAATCACAATTATAACAAAATCCCTTAGCCCTACAATCTGCCATTTCAGCCCAAGATAACTTTTTAATAAAAGGAGAAAAATGTCCCGCTAGAACCCGAATTCGCCATTGTCGACACGCCTTGTCCATAACCCCCTTTATTGTTCAAGGTTGCATTTTGCCATGGTTCTCGCTGTGTGACAACTTGTTGTTTCTTTTCAAAGCCCCGAGCCAAAATCATTGCTTGCACCAGATTAGGGGGATTTTGCATCTCCACATCGATCCTAATAGAATCCTCTACCCCCACAGTAAATAGATTGACTTGTTGGTCGACTCGGACTGATTTTGCTCGTTCTAATAGCCCTTGAAAAGTGCTCTGGCAATTTTCCACTGTCCCCATTTGTTCCAAGTTCACCAATTCCTCTAAAGGGTTACTCCTTAAGGGTGGCCCAAACCTTAGAGTACAGTATTCCTAGAAAATTCCCCATGTCATATTTAGTTCCTCCTGCTCTACCTGAAAGTACCATAATTGCGCTTCCCCCAACAAGTGGAAAGTAGCCAAGCCTACTTTGTCTGCCGCCGCAGTCCGCTGATTTGCAAAGAATTGTTCACATCAGTGTAGCCATATTAGCGGATCTTCAGTGCCATCAAAGGTTGGGAAATCCAGTTTGGTGTGTCTTGGGACCGTAAAATTCCCTAGTAGTACTCCGGTTCCAGTTGGTGGGTTGTCGTTCCTCTATTGTCACTGGCTATAATTAGTGTTGCTACTTGAAACCCCAACTACTTCACTGCCTTAGGTCTGATTAACGCCCTTCAGAACTTCTTGCAATTGAAGTGACAATTGTTGTAGCTGTCCCCCAAATTGCTCAACTCTAGACGTCATCCGAGATTCAGCCTCGGCCACTTCAGCATCATTAGTGGCCTGCACTTCTTGAAGAAGTGGCCTTATCTCTGTGTTTTTCCGGGAGTCGCCCATAGTGTGCGACTCTGATACCAAGTTGTTATGTTTACACATTATGGATCATGTCACAAGACGATTAATCGGGAAATCAACAAACAAACGCAAATCCTTCCTTTTGTTTTGAAGCATAATAAAACTTGTAGTAATTAGACTCCTAAATTAAGGTAATTGCTAACTAATTATTATAGTTTCCCCAAAAGGCATCGGCTGTAACAAGGTGGCGTAGAGACAAGAACTATGTGACGCAAAGGAGATGCTACTGGTAACTTGCTATCGAATATAGTACACCAGAAACAGATCTGAACCAATTTAATAAGATGAAGAGTGCACAACTTGAAACAGCTCTCTTGAAGGAGGATGAGGTTGAAACTACTAAGCAATATAATGGGTAGAATGCCCAGACCCAAGTTGAATCTACAATGCATATTTAGCACAATATCATAAGTGGTGAAAGTACGTGTGCTGGAGGTAGCTGATTTGCATCCTCATAAATGTAGCTTTGAGGTTTTTAGAGTTGGCTTCGGAACAACTATAATTCAAGTGAAATGACGCATGTGTTTCGGTCAATGAATCTACATTGATTCAATGGGTATAAGCAATTAGTCCAGGTTTAATGACTTGGGACACTTTCGATAAACAATGGCTGGCAGAAGTTTCTAAGATGATTTTCCTTGCTATAGAAAGATCAAAAAAAGTGTAAGACAAAACCAAAATTCAGTTATATGTTTTATTCTCTAAATGATTAGTTTAGTTTGTAATGAGTTGTCCTAAAGGATGAATTATCTTTGGTACTGATCCTGATTGCGTTCTAGACTATTAAATTTTCAAGACTGAAGCCAGACTCCTCTGTATTGAATGTGTTTTCTTGAAACAATGGTAGTGTACTGGTAAGACGAGTGATGGAATGGACAATGGGAGTAGTCTAATATGGTCCGATAAGCAACTGTAGCAGGTCGCCAAATACTCTTAAAAGTCAATACCCAGAGATATTTTTTTGCCACAAAAAAAAGAAGAAAATGGGAGAGAGATAGAGAGAGAAGAAGAAGAAGCAGAAGAAGAAGAAATAGCCTAGTACGAAGTTGCAAAAGTAGCAGATAAATAAACCAACCAAAGAGGTGGATATAATAATAAACATTGTAGCATATTTTTTATTTAGGTAATTGGATATACTATATACAATCCTCTTAAATAGTCAAGTTTAATAAACCTACAATTAATTTTCCTATGATTTTTACATCTTAAACTATCTTACTAAACATCATTGACGCTGCTAATGACAAATTAGTCAACATAGTTTTTCTTCTTCCAAATAATCATTCAAGCCTTCAAAGCACAAAACAAAGTGAACATGGCCTGAGTTACGACTCTAAATAATCAAGAGGAAAGACCTTCATGAACTCCTGATAGTTTTTCTACTTTCAATCTAGGAATTGCAAAGTAGCTTTCACCTCAACTTTTAGGTATTTTCTTCCGGGGGGTCATTTTTGCCAAAGGTAAATTGAAATTCTGTCGTTCAAATATGTACAATATAAAAGCATCACGGGAAGATGATGTTACGCAATCAAGAAAATTACTGTAATCAAGGGCACTGAACTCTATCTGTGACAGGTTCAAATCAGAAACTAAGAGAATACTAAACCCGTAAAACCACTTTAAAATCTGAAGAAACAGACCAGAAACAGTTAAGACGCTTTTTAATTAGGTGAAATGATGGTGGATGATTAATTTAAGTCAACTGGAAGTGAATGAAGAGATTAGCCAAATATTTCATTTTACTGGACTGACCACCCTTTGACAAATTCATGGCTGATATTTGAATATCAGGATAATTATTTTTGAGCAACTAAAATGCACAATTTTTACTACTGAATTTCTAATTATAACACAAAATTTCCCCATGAAATTTTCATGTTGCATCTCTAGTCTGACAGCTGGAAACAAATTCCTTATATCCGCATATTTCTACATTGCCAAGATTTTCACCAATCATACATATGTGAAACTGTATGCTCAATAGCGTCAAACTAAGATATAAAATACAGTTCTTGTCATAGTAACGGTTACATGTTACATCAATTAAACAATTACATAACCGATCAATACTGCAAATATACACAATGCATAACTAGCCCAACAAATGTATCTCTAATTTATAGTTCCCAACAGGCAGCTTTTTTTATCATAATAAGACCTGGCCGGATAACTTGCCAGGGATCCAAACAATTGTAACTTAATTCATACTCATCCCATGGAAAATGATATTCTGTAACCATACAGAAAAATCATGAGGTGAGATTGATTGAATCTCTCGATATCTTGACGAAGGTAAGGCTTAGACCTACTTTTCTTAATCTCAAGGCAAAATTTTACACTAGGGACTGATTCTTGAAACAATACAGAGTCGGGCACTCCAATTAATTCTGGTAAATCATTAAGATCAAAAGAACAAGCTCATTCATTATGAGAAAGGAATGATACATCTCACACAAAACAAACATGTTTCAAAGTTTTCAATCCAACATGACTCATAAATGCCTCTATCAGCTTCCAATATCTCTACTGATCGACATAAAATCAAATTATCAGCTAACTATCAGCGTCCACCAATAAGAAACAATCAAATAAAGCACACCAAACTCAAATACCTCGACAAACAAGAATTCCTAATTCAAAAAGCTTCACATAAATCACTTCCTATGCTTCACATAACCAATAAAAAGTGCATAAACAATTAAAACATCATATAAAAAGGAAAAAAAGAAGAAGAAGAAGAAGAAGAAGAAGAAGAATGAGATTTGGGTTAATTACCAGTGAAGCTGAGAGCAATGACGCCCAGAACCAAGCCTCCAAACACAAGTCTCTTCTTCAGCCGAAGCATCATCTAAATTTGAGGATTCCCAAATTCTTTCAACAAAAACCCTAATGATTCAGCTAATAATTCTTGATAAATTTTTCTTGGGGTCTGCTCCTGTGTGAGGAAAAGAATAATATGATTTGAAGTGTAAAGGATATGAATAATGAAAACTAGAGGTAGGGAAATGGCCATAGAGTAGTATTATTAACTAAGGAAATGAGAATTTAATGTCCAGAGAGTTCAAATGAAGGTCTTTGGAAAGCGCGTAGAAATTTATAATTATCTCTGCATTGAAATAAAAATTCAAAAATGTTGTTTGTATATGTGAAAAAAAAAAAAAAAAATAGTACCGCTATTGTTACAGTGGCTGACTCCAGATGAAACATCAATAGAAAACTTCACTTTCGTCCTCATGTATATACTTATTTTAATTTTGGTCTCATATATTTATACACAGTCACATTTGATCTCTCATATTATATTTTTTTTTATCTAATGTAATATTTTCGTTAAATTTTCTATTAAAAGCTAACGGATTGAGAGATAAAATATAACTAATTTGTTAGCTTTTAATAGAAAAGTTAATGAAGTGATGACATTGAATAAAAAAAAATAATGTGAGGAACCAAATGTGATAGTGCGTAAATACGAGGGATCAAAATCAAAATAAATATAAATATGAGGTATGAAAAGTGAAATTTTCTCAAATATTAACTACTGCAACTAAAAGTTAATTGTTACAAAAAAAATTTAAAAAAAATATTATAAAAATATAGATTTTTTGAGTTTTATTTATTTTTTTAAACAGTTTCATTGTATGTGATTTTATATTTTAATACCGCTTTCAAATACTTTCCTTTTTAATGTTATTAGAAGCTGGGATTTGAAATGATTGGTGATGGTATAACCTGAAGGCAAAGCTCAAAATGGGTCAACTTTTGATTCGGTTTTAATAGTTTCGGGTAAGTTTGTTTTTTTTTCCAATTAAATATACTCTTCTATGATTTATGGTTTTCAGTTGAAACAATATTTCATTCGTCAGTTTTTTCTAGTTGTTGTACATAGTGAATTCTACGAAAAGATACCTTATTATTGTTAAAATAAGAAGGAAGAACAGAATCTTCACCAATAACTTATGATAAAAAAAATTAACAAATAAATACAAACTACGAAATTACGGTGAAATTGAAGAAAACAAATACAACTCAAAATAAAGTTGAAATAAGAGATTCTATGAAAAAGATGAATTTGATCAAATATTCTCGCATAAATATAATCACTTAAAAACATGGATGGAGCCAAGAATTTGATTTGAGGGGGCACAAAACATTTTTCGAAATCATTAGTTATTAAAATATATAAATACATGATATATATATATAATATTAACATATAAAATAATAAAAGTTATTTATTTATATATATACGACCAATTAGAAGTGTTATAATATATATATATATATATATATAAGTGCTACAATCAAAACAATAAATAAAAATTGACATTGAAAAAAAATAATAAGTTATTCTCTAGTTTTAAAAGAAGCAAATGTATTAGATAATGAATTGCTTTTAAAAAATACTTAACAAATTCCATTTTTAATAATACTCAGCGAAATTGGCATAAACATGCATAATGAAATATAATCAAAACTCAAAAAGTATTAAAATGGATCTTTTTTCTCTCTCTTTGTTCTCGCATTCAAAAAATATATGCAGAGCTCAAAAAACATCTTTTCTTTTTCTCCGTCATCATATTTCTCAAATCACTCCCAATTAAATATAAAGTTTCAAATTAGTAACATTAATTCAAGTTCAATAACCCAACAAATAAACATCAAGATTCATTATGTTTAATATTGAACAACTATCCAAATTCATATCAATAATCCTAAAATTTAAATTGCTACACAAAAATCAATTACAAAAAAAATGTATAAATATGAAAATTAGTACATAATACATTATTTACGTTGCTTTTGAAGAAAAAGTTGAATACTATAGAGTTTGTGCAAAAAGAAAATTTCTAATAAGATTTTTGGTATTTTAATTGGAATAAAAAAGAGAAGTAAAATTTAATAGAATTTTTAGTATTTTAATTTGAAGAGCAGAAGGAGAAAGAGTGGAAAGAGAAAGATAGAGAATTTAATTAATTATAATAAATGAGATTATATAAAAATAAATCATAAAAAACAAAATAGAGTAGAAAAAGTAAATTTTTTATTAGATAACTTATATAAAAGTCAATTTTTTGGGGTGGGGGGGGGGGTGATTTTAAATTTCTAATAAATGAATATACTAAAAAATAGATTTTAAAAAAATTGATGGGGGCGGCGACCCCCCTCCCCCCCAAGCTCTATCACTACTTAAAAAGATAATGTTTTGATTTTTGAAGCAAGCATTTTTAGAAGATATTCAAGATGTAGTCAATTCAGTCTAAACTTTAATGGTGCGTTTAATTTATCGGATAACGAAGATTTGACTGATTTAACTTATGTATTTATCAAAAAAAAAAAAAGACTAATTTAACTTATGTTGTCTTATGTTTACTTTGCAACGCACTTTAAACTCTTTGATCGGCTTTAAACTATCTAACCCAGGAAAATGTTATACAAAGCTTGTCATGCTTGACTCTCCAATTTGGAGAGTTTATTTAAGGCCAATTTACACTTTGCACCCTCAAAAAATAAAAATAGCAAATTATCCTTTATAAAATTTTTAAGTTTTGGCATCAATGCACCATCGTTATTTTCAGGCTAAAAAGTCTATCAAAGTTGACTTCTTGTGAGGGCAAAATTGTCAGCCTAAAAAACACTAATTTTCCTCCAAAATCATGGACATAATTTACGAAATCGATTTGAGTTATTTTTACCTTTTCACCAAATGGAAAAATAGAATAACAATTTTCAAAGCAATAATAGGATTGAAGATAACCTCAGTTTTTGAGACAACAAAATCATAACGCCTTTTCATATAGAAATAGAATTCTGGCTTACTCAGCATGCCAGGTAGCATTTTGATGTGAGGTTGCAATGCCCTTGGTTTTACTAAAGCTGGGCAGACGATGTTCTTTTGACAAATGACTTGGGCTAAGTCCACTTCGTTTTTCCATTGATCTTCTTCGACTGGGTCATTCTGAATTTTGGCTAGGTCTACTTGATAATGAGTGGCCTTGTTGTGATGACCTCTACGGTTTTCTTCCCTCAGTAAATTTGCATAGTTAGTTACATGCCTAATTAGATCAAATATTGATGCAAATTATTGGCCAAATATTTTCTTTTTTAATTCAAGGTGCATGCCTCCTATGGCCAAACTAATGTAACTTTCTTCGGCCGTGATTGTTGGGCAAAAGTGCCTGGCCCGAACAAATCCTCCCATGTATCCTTCAACTGACTCCCCGTACATTTGTCTCACATTGTTTAATTCCAATATAGATACCTCAGGGGGTAGTCGATAAAAGTGACTATAGAAAACACTTTCCATAGTTGGCCAATCAGAAATAGATCCTGGTTTCAATTTGATATACTACAAAAAGCTTCTCCAGTTAAAGAATTAGGGAATAAATGTAATTTTAAATTACCATCCATTCTGACTTCTACACATTGTGTAGTGAATCTGGCGATGTGCTCAATTGTGCTTTACGACCCATCCTGGGTGGGGGATATGGACGAGAATACCTGGGTGGCTAAGCTGATCGTTTATGCCTTGCGAGTTTGTGTCGCAATATTTCCTGTATTCTTATTAAGATATGGTTGTGTTTTCATTTCGAGCTGCGGTAGGTTGGGGCCTGTCCGCCACATATGGCATTGAATAAGGAATTTTGGGCCCGTCGGAATAGCTCCTGGAGCCTGACCTTTCTCCTTCCAAGAGTACTCCCTTGGATTCGAACACCATTTTTTTTCCTGTGTCAATATTGGGGCCAAAACTTCCACGACGATGAGTACCTCCAATACTTTGCCGCTCTAGGCCATCTTGGAGCCCGACCTTTCTCCTTCCAAGAGTACTCCCTTGGATTCGAACACCACTTTTTGTCCTGTGTCAATGTTGGGGCCAAATCTTCCACGATGATGAGTACCTCCAATACTTAGCCGCTCTGGCCGTGAATCAGCGAGCTCTAGACTGCTATCCGTTACTCAGAGTGATTATGGCATGGTGGCCATCTGTTTGACCGTCTCCAATTCTTCTCTTCATTGCTTCTCCGTCAACTCCTGGAACCGACGATTAGATTCCGTGATCCATTTTTCCACAACGTATAATGCGTCTTCACTATAGTTAGCCACTCTGGCCAGTAAGGCGGGTGCTTCTTGATTTGGGACCTCTTCAGGCGCTCTCTAATTCTGCTCGAGTTTGTCAGTGATAGCCTGAACGTTGGGAGGTAGATTATGTCCACTGATCTCTTCGTTCTAATCATTGTCTAACTTGTACTTACTATTTGAACTAGATTCACTTCGAGTTTGGCTCTTTAAGCATGGAGGTGCCATGTCAACTTGCTTTTTATAAGTTTTGATTTTTCCTTTTCTTGTGATTTTTCAATAGAGAATACAGATATGCAATTGATCGAAATAAAACGTGCTTCCTAGGATCTAAATGTTGACAAAACCTTTTCGACGCCTTAAGTACTGTCTCAACGAGCGTGCCAAAAATATATATTTGTATAAAATTTTAGCACTTATGCTGACATGGTTACCTAGGGTTCGAAGTCACTAAGTTTGATGAGAAAACAATAAATTTGAAGTGAGCTTTCGTGTTTGAGTGCGGGCGTACTAGTGTGCAAGAACACATAAATAGAAGTCTTGATGATTCGAAGTGAACAAAAAATATGATGTGCCTAAGACTTTTATTCAAAAAATGACTAAGTCAGAGTAAACAAACACTACCCCTGAGGTTCTACTTGCCTATAATTTAATATATGACATAACAATTCATTACTCTAAGAATTGAAAAGGGTCAAAAAAGTATATAAGTCTAAGAATTGAAACGAAGAGAAAATATATTCAGAGACGATGGCTACTTGCCATTTAGATTTTACAAGACTAGACTACAGACAAGCACATTGATAACTAGGGTCATATCTACAACTAAAATGCATTGAGCGGCTCCTAAAAGCTCTAGCTATAAGTCGGCCACATTGATGACTCCGGCCATATCTACGCATGGATGTACCCAAAGACTGTTCACCCCTACGAGCATTGATTGACTTCGTCTACACTCCCCTTGGTGCATGTGCTCGATATAAATGCGAGATACCACTCTGTCACATTAATATCTCGTCTCGAATCGGGCCCAATCCTAGTGAGTGATGGCTAAAATCCAGTAATATTACAGAATGAGTTCATTGATAACCTCATTTTGAGCTAAATGGGCATGACTACAAATATTCATGTAACGATTTTCTTACCTAGTGAGCTAAAGCTAATCTTTGTTCATTTAGACTAAAAAATTAAAGAAGTGTCGACTTCTTGATTGAAAGAGTTGTGTTGTTGTTTGATTGATTGTTGTAGATTTTTGTTGTCCTCTGCTAGTAGTGAATCTAGCTGCTTTTATAGACTTCATGCTGCAACGGAACTCCTTTATTCTTGACACTAGATAGCTTATCCAAGCTTGGGCATTTGAAATGAATGGCAACACTTATCTCTTGGACATAGCAGTTATGCCATCTTATTTGTATTTCAAATTTTTCAGCATCATATGGCCTTTATTTTAGGCATAATAACGCCTACTTGTAGCCAATTTGTTATTTTTCATCCAGTAAACCCCTAAAAGTAAAGGTTTAACTTTGACTTTCACTACAAGAAAATACTGTTTTTTTCGGCCAGATTTTTGGCGGATTGCGTCTGCCAAAAAATCCTTCGTCGGTATCTATTTTTCGGCGGAAATATTTAGTGATTAAAAAAATAATTATTATTATTTTCGGCGGAATTTCAGCCAAAATTCCGCCGAAAATAAATAATATTTTTTAAAAAAATAATTATTTTTGGCGGAATAATCAAACACAATATGACATAACACATTTAAATTTAATTTTTGCCAAAACAATACACAAATCTAAAAACTTACAACAATTATTTGACGAAACGACGAGCGTGGAAGGGGGGCGGGGGGGATGGAGGTAGGGGGGTTGGGGCAGGGGGCTGGGGGAGTGGGGGTCGGGGAGGGGGAGGGCTGGGGGCTAGAGGATGGGGGGCCGGGGAGGAGGAGGGGTGGCCGGGGGAGGGCTGGGGAGGGGGAGGGGAGGGCGGGGGAGGGCTGGTGGCGGGCTGGGGGTCGACGGCTGGGAAGCAGCGATGGTGGGAGGGAGGGTGGGGGAGAGCTTGGGGTGGGGGGGAGGGAGGGAGGGGGGACGGTGGTGGCGAGTTGGGGGAGGGCGGGGCCAGTGGCGGAAGAAGGGAGGGAGACGGGTCCGGGGGTGGGGGAGGGGGGGGGGGGAGGGAGAAGATGAAAAATAATGGGGAAGGGAGGGGAGTTTTGAACAAATAAAACTGGTATTTTTTTCGGCGGAATTTCGGCGGAAATTCTCCCGAAAATAAAAAAAAATTAATTTTTTTTAAATTTTCGGCGGAATTTCTGTCGAAAAATAATATTTTTAAAAAAAATTAAATTATTTTCGATGGAATTTCTACGGAAAAATATTTAAAAATAATTTAAATTATATTTATTTATTTTCGGCGGAATTTTCGCTGAAATTCTGCCGAATATTAATATTTTTTAAAAATTAATTTATTTATTTTTGGGGGAATTTCGGCGGAAATTCTGTCGAAAATAATTAAAAAAATTTAATTTAAAACAAATCTATTATTCTTTAACAATTATGACATTATAAATAAAATAATATATTAAATCATGTATTATAACAAATTTGCTATCCGCTTATGTCTAAATATTTTTAACAAGTGTTACAAACTTAGTAATTCAATATTACTCTATTTCCTTAATCATTATTTTTTAGTTTTATTGTTTTCTTCGTTCTATAAAATACGTAGTTTTAACAGTATTACTCATAATCCGCCGAAATGTACATACCTTATAATCTTTGGACAAAATTATAACTTTTAATATGTAAATTTATAAAATTGCAATATTGCAATAACTTATTAATTCATTACTCGTACGGGTACTTTTAACAAACAATTCTATAATTACTGTTGTTAATCTAATTAGCCAACTATTGTGCAATAACTAATTAATTTAAACTATATGATATGTATTATGGTCAGTAAGAACAGTTCATAATCTCTAAATATGTAAATATTATTTCCTCGTTATACATTTCAGCCTTACTTATTCATTAAACAAAATATTATATGTCAAATTAAGTTGTTACATCAATCCTAATGTAACCAGAACAACTAGGTTGTTCTAGTAACTCCTAATACATTTCGTATCACTATATTAATTTCTTTTAAGAAGTCATTATAAGTAGGCATATTTGTTACGTGGGATCATAATAGTTAATATAATTCAAATATTTGATTTGTTATGAGACTTAGCGAAATAAAAGTCATATAAAGTCGTAATAAACACAATCCTTGAAAAAAATGGCACATATAATAAACACAGACCTAAAATATATATAACAAAACGTACACCAATATTTAAATTCAAAAAATAAAAAAAGGCAAACACGATTACAAATAACATAATACAATTTACAATTTCTTTAAAAAAAAATGATTTTTAAAGAAAAGCTAGAATAAGTCAAATACAATACTAAATTTGTATGGCACATGTAATAAACGCGCACTTAATTTGACACATTTATTGAAAACTATTTATAAAATATATATAACAAACGTATTACGAAAAATAACTTCAAAAAAATAGGAACACAAACATGATCCGAAAAAAACCATAACAATTATACTAACTGTTAAAAGCAGAAAACAAATTTTTTAAAATTAACAATAATTAAAAAAATTTGCGAAAATTTAAAATTATTAAATTTATTTATTTATTATTTATTATTTAAATTTTCGGCCAAAATTTCGGCCAAAAATTTAAAAATATTATAATTTTATTTTTTTTTAGTTTTTTCGCCGGAAATTTTCGCCGAAACTTTAAAAATATTATAATTTTATTTTTTAAAATTTTTTTTGGCGGAAATTTCCGCCGAAAATAAAAAAATTATTATAATTTTTTTTATGTTTTCGGCGAAAATTTCCGCCGAAAATTATTAAATTTAATTTTTTATTTATTATTTAAATTTTTGGTGGAATTTCCGCCGAAAATCCGCCGAAAATTTTCAGCGGAAAATTCCGCCGAAAACGTCCGACGAAAATAGCGCGTTTTCTTGTAGTGTTTTTATTTTATTTACTCTATATTTTTCTTTTTATTTTTTGCTAAATCGGCCATGAGCTTACCATTTTATTCTGGCTCTAGCCCTTAACATAGATTGCCCTGCACGAATCAAATTAACTCGAGCCTTATTAATTTGTTTCGGTATGGCGAAAAATTCAGCCAACTCTGAATTTATACAAAAAATCATTTTTAGGCCTAAACACTTATAGCTTCTGAAATTGGTAAGACATAAAAATGTCAGATTCGTCTTACAACAACCAAAAAACATACCTAATAAATGATTCTCTTTTGAAGGTCCTTTGAAGATTGGTCCTCTATATTTTCTCCTTGATTGTATGTGAAAAGCAATGGCCAACAAACCAGACAACAAACGCTGAAAAATAGCCATTAATTTGTGTTTGGGCCTAAAAATGAATTTTTGTATAAGTTCGGAGTGGACTGATTTTGGTCCTTTTCACTATGCAGAAATAGAACTAGCAAGGCCCAGGTCACCTCAACGCAAGTAAACCAAGCTCGTGTTAGAAGGCTCAGACCAGAGTGAACTAAGGCCCATGGCACAGTTAGTAAAAATAAAAATAGGAAGATAAAATTATTACAGTCAGCAGATCCCTTATTTTTGGGGATTGTTGGATAGGAATACTAATTGTATAAGGATGATGCGGGAGGTTGTACTTGAGCATACCTAAAATAAAGGACATATGCTTCTGCAAATTTGAAATCCAAATAACATTACATAACTACCATATCCTAGAAATAAGGACTGTCATCTATTTCGAAATAGCCAAATTCGAAAGAAGATAGCCAGCTCCAAAAATAAAAAGGGATGGTTGCAGCCTGAAAGCTATAAAAGAGAGCTGGATTCATCATTTGAGGATATCCAACGACCAATCAATCAACACAAAAACTCTTTCAATCAAGAAGTCAACACTTCTCCGATTTTTCTTAGTCTAAATGAACAAAAATTACCTTTAGTTTAGTAGGTAGAAAACCGTTGCCTGAATGGTTGTAGCCATGCCTCATTTGGCTCGAGATGCGATCATCAATGCATTCATTTGGTAGCGTCACAAGGTTGTAGTCATCACTCACTCGGATTGGGCCCGATTTGAGGTGAGATATCAATGCGATGGAGTGGTACCCTGCATTTATATCGAGGGCATGCATGAATAGGAGTGCAAACGGAGTCAATCAATGCTCGTCAGAGTGAACAACCTTAGATTACATCCACAAGTAAATATGGCCGGAGCCATCAATGTGACTGATTTGTAGCTAGAGTTCTTAGGGGCTGCTCAATGCATCTTTGTCATATATATGGCCCAAGTCATCAATACATGTGTTTGTAGTCGAGTCTTGTAAGGTCCAAGTGGCGAGTAGCTATCTTCCCCAAATATATTCTCTTTTCAATTTAAGATTTTCGACCCTTTTCGATTTTTAAAGTACTGAATTGTTAAGTTCTACACTAAGTTGTAGACAAGTAGAGCCTTAGGGGTAGTGTTCGCCTACTCCGATTCAATCGCTTTTCAATAGAAGTCTTAGGCGTATCATATTACTATTTTACTTCGAATCAGCAAGGCTTCCACTTGTGTGCTCTTGTACACTGGCACGCCCACACCCAAACACCAAGAACTCGCTTCGAATTTACTATTTTCCTATTGAACTCAGCGAATTCAAACCCTGAGCGACCACTTCGGCACGAAAGCTGAAAATTTATGCAAACATATGTTTTTAGCACGCCCAGTGGGACAGAACTTAAGGCATTGAAAAGGTTTTGTCAACATTTAGATCCTAAGAAGCACATTTTATTTCGGTCAATTGCATATTTACATTATGTATTGAAAAATCACAAAAAATTAAAAATCAAAAATCATAAAAAGTAAGTTATGGCACCACCACGCTTAAGGAGCCAAACTCGAGTTGATCCTAGTTCAAATAGTGAGAATGAGGCAAGCAGTGACCAGAACGAAGAGATGAGTGGGCATGATCCACCTCCCAACATTCAGACTATCATTGACAGGCTTGAGCGAAATCAGAGAGCAACTAAAGAGGCGCCGATTTAGGGAGCACCCACCTTAATGGCCAGAGTGGCCAATTGTGGCGAAGACGCATTATGTGTGATTGAAAAGTGGATAATGGAATCTAACCGAAAATTCTAGGAGTTGATAGAGAGACAATGTAGAGAAGAATCAGAGAGGGCCAAACAGATGGCCACCATGTTAGAACACTCCGAGTAACAGATCCACATTATGGAATGAACGTGTGCAGCGTGGCGACAATAATAGACAGTGTTCAATTGGCAAGAGAACTTTCTCGACGAAATAAGGCCGAACAACATTGCAGGCCTGACCAAGCCGATTCATGGCCAGAACGACTAAACATTGGAGGTAATCATTCCCATGGAAGATACCCTAACGTTGATACAGGAAAAAAAAGTAGGCGTTCGAATTCAGGGGAGACTCTTGGAAGGAGAAGGATCGGGCTCCAGGAACTATTCCGATAGACCTGAAATTCCCTACGCAAGGCCATATGTGGCGGACAGACCCCAACCTGCCACTGATCAAAATGACAACACATCGCCGTCTCGACAAGAGATATAGGAAATGTTACGGCAGGAACTAGTGAGGCATAAACGATCAGCCTCACCACCAGGCATTCTCTTCCCTACCCCCCACAATTTGACATGATTTCTTTTCCCCCAAGGTTTAGGGTCTCAGTTTTCACTTTATTTAATTGGGATGGGTCACAAACTACGATCGAGCACATTGCTAAGTTCACCACACAATGTGGTGAAATCGAAATGGATGGTAACCTAAAATTACGTTTATTCCTAATTCTTTAACTAGAGAAGCTTTTTTGTGGTACATTAAATTAAAACCTGGTTTGTTCCCGACTGGCCAACTATGAAGAGTCTTTTCCATAGTCATTTCTATCGACTACCCCCTGAGGTATCCATATCAAAATTGACTAATATGAGACAAATGCCCGAGGAGTCAGCCGAGGATTATATGGGGAGATTCGTCCGGGCCAGGCACTTTTCTCTAGTGATCATGGCTGAAGAAAGTTACATATGTTTGGCCATAGGACGCATGTATTTCGAACTAAAAAAGAAAATGTTTGGCCTAGCAGTTTACATCAATATTTGACTTAATCAAGCATGTCACTGAATATGAAAAATTGTTATAAGAAGAAAATCAAAGAGGTCATCATGGCAAGGCCACTCACTATCAAGTAGGCCTAGTCGAAGTTCAAGATGACCTGGTCAGTGTTAAAGTTCAAGTCGAAGTTAAAGACCAATAGGAGAACGAGGTAGGCCTAGCCAAAGTCGTTTGCCAAAAAAACACAGTTTGGCCATCTTTGATAAAACCAAGGGCATTACAACCTCACATTAAAATGCCTTCTGGCATGTTGAATAAGCCAAAGTTCCATTCTGACACGAAGAGGCGTTACAATTTTGATGTATCAAAAACCAAGGCCATTATCGATAATTTATTGGCTAACAACAAAATCAAAGTGTCTACTGATCATTGAATGCCAACGACCAAAGAGCTGGAGGGCAAAACGTATTTTAAATTTCATAATGTGTGGACTCATAATACCAATGAGTGTCTAGTTTTCAGGTGGATGATCCAGAGTTTTCTGGACAACAACACTTTGTGCCAGAATGGATGAATAAGAAAATGAAAATCGACAAGGAGCCATTCCAGGCAGAAAGAGGAAACATGGTCAACATTCAAGGTGACCTAGTCGAAAAAGAAAACCAATAGAATGAGCAAGCAATGATGTAGTCAGAATGGCCGTTGGGTTTTTGTGCCAGATGCCATTCCGAAATGGCAATAATGCCATGGATCAATCAGTAGGAGCTTACTATCCTTGGGCTAACCCCATGGACAGTTTTTCTATGGTTCCACAATCGTCTATGGTGCTATATCCCCTCACACACTCGCGGGGGTATTATGCCAATAGTGATCCATCACAACAAGGTTGGAGCAGAAGTAAGAGAGATCGAAGTCCACCCCGGAGGGTCAACAGAGAGTAAAGTGATAAGAGGAGGGCACTTCCTAGCCCACCTTGAATACATGGGCCAACACGAGAACTGATTTATTCTAGGTTCATTAAGCCACTAGCAGCTCCAGAAGGACGTTGGATAGCAGTAAGGCATCCTAAGTTTCCTAATGGGAGAAGTCCTCGAGAAATGACACGAACTCAGTATCGGAGATACTTGCAACAACGCAAGGAGGCTGATATACTCAAGAAGGAAACAACTCGACTTATCAAGGGTAAAACAACGATGTCGACAGATTTGAAAAATAAGAAGGTCATCCCGACTGGCAGCATATCAGAGAAGAAGACCATTGTTCCAATGGTATTAGGAAGTTATGAATTAAAGAATGATACCACAAGCAGACCAGAGGATGTCGGAGAGGACTTATTGAATGAATGGACTGTGAAGATGAAAAAACTAAATCAGATGGATAAAGAGTTGCCAATAGAGACTACGGACATACTGTCATCCAACAGCGACGTTATTCACATGGAATGCAACATTCTCTTCTAATACTACTAATAACAATGATTCTAAAAACTGACACAGGAGAAAGTAGTGAGGTCTGGGATGATAGTGAACCTGTAGCTTTCTTTGTGAACAATTCTGAGCAAGTGATCCAAAAGAGTAAGATAGTTGAAGAGTTCAAAGCTCTGTTCCAGAAGCCTCTGCCAAGCATGGTGAAATATGTGAAGCCCCTCTTCGTGGCTGGCCATCTTGATTGCAAGCCTACTGGAAGAATGCTGGTGGATAATGGAGCTGCTGTGAACATCATGCCCCTCCAAACAATGAAGCACATTGGGAAGGAAAAAGCTGATCTCCTCAAGAAAGATATGGTAATTAGCAATTTTGCAGGGGGAAAGCCAGACATCACGGGCATCCTGCCTATTGAAGTAAGCATCAGAAACAAAACTGTCACCTCTGCATTTTTCATGTTAGACACAAAGACTTCCTATATGGATCCATTTCGCCATATGCCTCCCTTCAATCTTACATCAGTTTTTAATATTCGTGGGAGATGGCGAGAATGAGCTAGAGATGGTGCAAGCGGAAGAGAGGCAGTTCACGACCAATATAAATGTAGTGGAAGCCAGATATTACTCCGATAATATCGGACCCTATAGGTTTATCGGACATGACCAATATGGCCTTCCGTTTTGTGCCACTTCGTATGTGGCACCAATTAGTTTAGAGGTTGCTATGACAAAGAAATTTAGTAGGCTTTGTAGCATCGAAAAGAGGTTGCTTTCTATTTTTCAAGATATTAATCATGAATAACATCGATAGAGATGAAGTTGTAATAATTTCGGATAGCACCGGATCAATAATAATAAATAAAACTTTGGCCTTATTGGACAGAGACCTTTTCGATTACTATAGTTGTAATGCTGATGTAATATTTGAAGACCTTTTCGATTACTATAGTTGTAATGCTGATGTAATATTTGAACACAATAAAGATCTCACTTCAACAGATGAAATCACACTAAAAGAATTAAGTGACACTCTAACAAAGCTCGATGACGTTAGAATCCAAGTTCAGGATCCTGTCATTGAAGTGGAGCTTGGCGCCGAAGATGATCATAGGCCAACATACATTAATGCTCTATTAAGTCTTGAAAATAAGGAGGCCATGATCAACATACTTAAACAATATAAAAATTGTTTTACGTGGAATTACGATAAAATACCCTGGTCTCAACAGGGACTTGGTGGAACATCGTATGCCTATTTTGCCTCGGTTCAAGCCACGAAAACAGCCTCTTCGACGCATGTCCAAAGAAGTCTGTGTGTTAATCAAAGAAGAGATTCAAAGATTGCTTAGGGCAGACTTCATCAAAGTGGCTAAATACCCTGAATGGGTGGCCAATACCCTAAAAAAGGATAGCAAACTGAGGATTTGCATAGATTTTAGAGATTTAAACTTAGCATCTCCAAAAGATAAGTATACAATGCCAATGGCTGACATGATGATAGATGTCGTTGCAGGGCATGAATTTCTAATGCTTATTGATGGCAATGCCGGATACAATCAAATCTTTATAGCCGAAGAGGACATTTCGAAACTGGCATTCCAATGCCCGAGGGGGCATTAGTACCTTCAATGGAAGGTGCCTTAAAAAAGCTGGGGCTACATATCATAGAGCCATGAACTGTATTTTCCATGACTACATGAATGACTTCGTTAAGATCTACATTAATGATCTCATCATTAAGTCTACTAGCTTCGCTCAACATTTAGAGCACTTGGTTAAACCTTTGAGAGGATGAGGAAATTCCAGTTGAAGTTGAACCTGTTGAAATGCGTGTTTGGAGTGGCTGCAGGCCACTTTCTTAGGTTTTTAGTGCATAAGAATAGAATCGAGGTAGAGGAAAACAAGGCAAGGGCCATCCTGGCCGCCTAGCTAGCTCGAACCAAGAAAGAACTTCAGTAATTTCTTGGAAAGGTCAATTACTTGAGAAGGTTTATTTTGAACCTTGTAGGAAAGCCCAAGATTTTCTCACCTTTATTGAAATTAAAGGACCATGATAACCTCCAATGGTCAGAAGCACACGAGTAGGCATTCGAGAGGATCAAGAAAACTTTGACTTCTCGTCCTATAATGATGCCGCCTCGAAAAGGAGGGCCGCTCAAACTTTACATTTTGGCAGCTGACGAGATCATTGGGACCTTCATGGCTCAAGATGATAAAAGTGGTCTCGAATGGCCTGCATATAATTTGAGCAAGCATTTGAGTGATACGGAACAAAGATACCATCTATTCGAAAAGCTGTGTTTAACTTTGTACTTTGCATGTATTAAAGCTATGGCATTACTTGCTGCTAATAAAGGTTCTTGTTATCAGTAGCATCAATGTGATCAAATACATGCTTTCGAGATCAATATTACATGGTAGAAAGCTGTGAAAGCTGTGAAAGGCCAAGCCTTGACTGATTTTCTCATTAACCACCCCAGTGTAGAAATAAATGACGAAGTGGCTCAGCAAATTGAAATGGTATCAATATTTTTGAAACCATGGGTTCTTCAATTCGATGGATCTCGAACAAACAAAGCATCTAGGGCTGGTATAATTGTCACTTCGCCATCAAGAACCAGGTTTGGCATGGCGGTCCAATTCGATTTCCCATGTATCAACAATCGGGCCGTATACGAAGCCCAAATCCTTGGATCGGAATTGTTATGTGAGTTAGGAGAATCTAGTATCAGCATCTCAGGGAACATTTTAGTATAGAAACTCCATCTTTGATAGGTATATCTCCATGATTAATGCATTGTTGATGGGGTTCGACGAGGTGACATTTCAGCATGTGGCTAGAAAGTCTAACTTCGAAGGCCCTAATGGTATCGTCGGCTGCTATAATGTAAAATTTGAGCGGCTACCGTTTTCAAGGTGGCATTATTATAGAAGGGGAAGTCAAAGTTATTTAATCTTCTCAAATGCCTGCTCATGTTCTTCTGACCATTCGAAGTCATCATGGTCCTGGAGCTGCTGGTGGCTTAATGAACTTGGAATAAATCGATTCTCGAGTTGATTCACGTCTTCGAGGTGGGCTAGGAGGTGGCCTCCTCTTATCACTCTGCTCTCTGTCAACCCTCCAGGGTGGATTTCAATCTCTCTTCCTTCTGTTCCAACCTTGTCGCGATAGATCACCATTGGCACAATGCCCCCCGAGTGTGTGAGGGGGATATGGCACCATAGGCGGTTGTGGAACCATATAAAAATTGGCCATAGGATTGGTCTAGGGATAGTAAGTTCCTACTGGATTGATCCATGGCATTATTGCCATTTTGGAATGGCATCTGGCATAAAGACCCAACGGCCATTCTGACTGAGTCATTGCTTGTTCATTCTGCTGGTTTCTTTTTTGACTGGGTCATCTTGGATGTTGACCATGTTTACTCCTTTCTCTTGGAATGGCTCCTTGTCAAATCCCATTTTCTTATTCATCCATTCCGGCAAAAAACGGAAAGTGTCGTTGTCCAAGAAACTCTGGATCATCCACCTAAAAACCAGACAGTCATTGGTATTGTGAGTCCACGCATTATGAAATTTACTATACGTTTTGCCCTCCAGCTCTTTAGCCGTTGGCATTCTATGATCAGTAGGCACTTTGATTTTGCCATTAGCCAATAAATAATCGCAAATGGCCTTGGTTTTTGATACATCAAAATCGTAATGCCTCTTCGTGTCAGAATGAAACTCTAGCTTATTCAACATGCCATAAGGCATTTTAATGTGAGAATATAATGCCCTTGGTTTTATTAAAACTGGGCAAATCGTGTTCTTTTAGCAAACGACTTGGGCTAGGCCCACCTCGTTCTCCCATTGGTCTTTTTCGATACTGACCAGGTTATCTTAAACTTTGGCTAGACCTACTTGATAGTGAATGGCCTTGCCATGATGACCTCTTCTATTTGCTTCTTTTAACAATTTTTCATATTCAGCGACATGCCTGATAAGTCAAATATGGATGCAAACTGCTGGCCAAACATTTTCCTTTTTAGTTTGGGTGCGGGCGTGCCAGTGTGTAAGAGCACACAAGTGGAAGTCTTACTGATTCGAAGTAAAATAGTGATGTGATGCACCTAAGACTTCTATGAAAAAACGATTGAATCGGAGTAGGCAAATACTACCCCTAAGGCTCTACTTGCCTACAACTTAATGTAGGACTTAATAATTCAGTACTTTAAAGATCGAAAAGGGTGAACAAGCTTAAATCGAAAAGAGACTGTGTTCAGGGATGATGGCTACTTGCCTCTTAAACCTTACAACACTCGACTACAGACACACGCATTGATAACTCGAGCTATATTTATGACAAAGATGCATTGAGCAGTTCCTAAGAACTTTAGCTACAAATCAGCCATATTGATGACTCCGATCATATCTACTTGTGGATGTAATCAGAGGTTGTTCACTCCAACGAGCATTGATTGACTCTATCTATACTCCTCTTCATGCATGCGCTCGATATGAATTTAGGATACCACTTTGTCCCATTGATATCTCACCTCGAATTAGGCCTAATCTGAGTAAGTGGTGGCTATGACCTCGTGACGCTACCAAATTAATGTATTGATGATCCCATTTCGAGCCAAATGAGTCATGGTTACAAACATTCAGGCAACGGTTGTCTACCTACTGAACTAAAGCTAATCTTTGTTCATTTAGACTAAAAAAAATTAGAGAAGTGTTGACTTCTTGTTTGAAAGAGTTGTTGTGTTGATTGATTGATTTTTGGATGTCCTTAAATGATGAATCCAGCTCTCTTTTATAGCCTTCAGGCTATAACCGTCCTTCTTTATTTTTGGAGCTGGCTATCTTCTTCCGAATTTGGCCATTTTGAAATGGATGGCAGTCCTTATTTTTAGGATATGGCAGTTATGCCATATTATCTGGATTTCAAATTTCCAACAATACATGTCCTTTATTTTAGATATGTTCAGGTACAACCTCCTGCCTCATCCTTATTTAGTTAGTTATTCACATTTAACAATCCCCAAAAACAAGGGATCTGCTAACTATATTTATTTTATCTTCCTATTTTTATTTTTTGCTAACTGGGCCATGGGCTTTAGTTCACTCCGGCCCAGGCCTTCTAACACGGGCTTGGTCTACTTGTGTCGAGGTGACCTGGGCCTTGCTAATTCTATTTTGGCATGGCGAAAAGGATCAAAATCAACCCACTCCAAACTTATACAAAAATTCATTTTTAGGCCCAAACAATTTGGTTTACTAAAATTAAAAAATAAAATGACTTGATTTAACCTTTTCTAATTCTATCATATAAAATGTAAAATTTGAAGGATTCCACCTGTATGAGAAGCATGCGACGTAAATATCTTCTCTTCGAAGCTTTAAGGATATGAGAACCAACCCCTTTCTCTCTTTGAGAGCAAGCATCAATTATTAATGCTCAATTCTCAAACTAAAACCAATTGAAAAAATTGAAATGTATCCCAACTACCAGTTGGTCTAGTGGGATGAGGCGCTAGATCCTTTAAGCAATGTCAAGGAAACTTTTTTGGAAATTTGATATGATGAAAAGGAAGAGAACTTTTTTGTTGGTCTTTGCATTCCACCGGAATCCTGAAATGTATACATGCTTGCCTTTAAAACCACCATTAGCAATTACAACAATAAAGTCTTGGCCCATTTTTTGCAAATTATACGGGTACCGTTGCAAAGCTCTTCAACTAGACTCAAGTTCCGCAATATCATCACTAAGCAATTTTCTTTTAGAGCAAGTTCATAAGGAGGCAAGGCATTAATATCTAGAGACTTAAAGAATACTACTAGAAAAACTATATTTAACTACAGATTTTAGCCACGAAAAAAATTCAAGGCTAATAGTCACGGATTAACCTACGAATTTTAAAAAAGTCACGAAAAAAAATTAGCCACATATTTCTATGGTCAAATTTAGACACGGAAAATCTGTGGCTATTTTTGGTGGCTAAAATTGGCACGAAATTTGGCACTAATTTAGCCATGAAATCCGTGGATTATTAGCCACAGATAAGATAGCCACGGAAATTCTGTGGCTATTTTTAATAATTTTTTTTAAATTTTGTGGCTATTTTTAATAAAAATTTTTTTCTTGAATCTGATGTGGTTTGAAATCTTGACCTCTCAGATAAGTTAGCCACGGATTAGCTATGAAAATTCTATGGCTATTTTTAATAATAAAAAAAATTCTTGAATCTAATGTGGTTTGAAATCTTGACCTCTTGGTTGATATTAGAGTATTAAACTACTACACCTTTTTAGTTTTTTTTAAGAATTAGTTTTTGTTGTACTTAACTAATATAAATTATGCGAAATTCTAAGTATAAACTATCTAAATAAATTTTGTTTATAATTTTTTTTGCTATTAATTTATTAAATATTTTTTTTATAATTAACAAATTACTTGTTCAATCAATAAATACTTTTCAATATTAAAAAGAAAACCAAAGATTAGAGAAAAAAAATAAAGGACTGGACCATGACATATAACATGATATATATTGGATTTTTAAAATATTTGAAGGCTACAACACGAATAAGATCTCCTATTTCAGATGGTATTTTATTCTTTATTTCATAATACACATTTATGCTATACAACTATGTGTTTAAAATTATTTTCTTCATGATACACTTGATTTAAAATCTTTATAGTTGATGTATATTCATGTAATGAAGAAGAAAATAAAACATGTATTGAAAATATAAGATTAAATGTAGCTACAACCTCTTGGGCGGTCCTGATACTATTTGCCAAAATAAATAATTTCATCAAATTATGAAAGTTATCTCACAATATAAAGTTAGAACTATATATACTTGATTGGGCTTATGAACCAAAAGAATAAAGCGAGTTTGACTAACTAATCAAAAATCATTTGATATAACTTATCAAAAATTAATTTAAATAACTAATTCAATAAAATAAATTCATATATTTGATTTATGTAAATGTTTAGTAAATTAGTTAATAAATTATAAAAATTAGTAACACTAATAAATTATAAAATAGATAAAATTAATTAATTTGTTTAGATAATTTAAATTAAAAATATTAGTATCACCCCCTGTTTATTCTATTTTTTTCAGCCAAGGAAAACCCACGGCTATTAGCCACGGAATTTCTTTTTAAAAAAGTTTTTCAATTTTTGTTTGGCCATGACTGATTTTAGCAACCGATTTTTTGTGGCTAATCCGTGGCTAAAATTAACCACGCCAGTTTTAGTCACGAAAAAAAAATCTGTGGCTATTAGATTTAGCCATAACCACGGATTTTTTTGACAAAATCCGTGGCTAAAGTAGCGACTAAATTGTTTTTTTTCCAGTAGCGGTCTGCTTTGTATTGAGCTTGATCATCGACATTGCACGATTTATTGTAACTAATATATTTTCGACTTTTACCATGTAGCTTACTAATCAATATAGTGTCCAATGCAAACACGCAGTCTTTTTTTTTTTTTTTTTGTGTTAAAATTATTCAAATGCGACGGAATTCAAATTATTTGTACCTATAGAAGGAAACATATGAAATTAAATGATTTATAGAAATTTCCTCATTTTTAAATGGGATCTGGATACTTGGTGGTAATCTTATGTAATCACCTAGTAATATGATTCTACATCATTCCCAGACTATAATAAATATTCAATGGAGATCGGACAATCACGTGCCCGAATCTTTTCTTCTAACTTAAATTTCACTACTAGAAAAAAGGTATTTAGCCACGGATTTTAACCACGAATTTGGCAAAAAATCTGTGGCCAAGGAGATTAGCCACGAATTGGCCACGGATTAGCCACGGATTTTTCCCGTGGCTAAAAGTGGCGTGGCTAACCTTCGCCACGGCTTCTTAGCCACGGTTGGGCTTAGCCACGGCCAAGCCGTGGCTAATAGCCACGGGCAAACCGTGGCCAACTTTGGCCACTTTTTTCGAGACATGGCTTAGCCGTGGCTAAGGGCCACGGATTAGCCACGGCCAGGCTGTGGCCAATCCGTGGCCACTGGAAAAAAAAAAAAAAAAAGCTAATTACACCCAAACCCGCGCCCCAACCCGGACCTGAAACCCGCGTCCCCAAGGTTTTTTTTTTGCACTCAAGGAGATTCGAACACGGGACATCAATGTTATAAATGGAGCATGCAATCGTTGCGCCAAGGGAGTTCTTTGGTTATTGATTGATTTTTTTTATACTTAAACTATATTGTTATAATATTTTAAATTTAAATTATCTAATAAATTTCATTAGTTTTATCAATTTTTGAAATTTAATTTTAGTAATTTTTATAAATTATTAACCAATTATTTTTTAAAAAAATAAAGATATTTACCTTTGACTTTATCGTTCAATATTCAACTTTTTTTTTTATGACAAATATTTAATAAACTAATATATCAAAAACAAAAATTATAACAAAAGTCTATTTATATAATTTATATTTAGATAATAGCAACTTTAATTCATGATAATTTGTCAATATCTTCGTATATGTGTGGGATTATATAATATATGTCCAGTATATATATCATATATATATATATCAATATATGTATCTATTTTAAATATGTCCATGTATATATGTATCAATATATATATATATATATATAAATGTCCAAGTATATATATTGATAGATATGTATCTATTTTAAATATGTCCAAGTATATATGTATCAATATATATATAAATGTCCAAGTATATATATGTATCAATATATATATGTATCCAAGTATATATAGATAATTTATATTGAGATAATTAAAATATCAATAACAAAAATTTATCCGTGGTTAATTATTTTTTTTTCATTTTTTTTGCACCACAGATAAATTTATATATATATATATATATATATATATATATCAAGAGTTCAAATCATATTTGTTGCCAAAAAAAAAATAAAAATTTTAGCCACGGTCTGGCCGTGGCCAAATTAGCCACGGCTAGGCCGTGGCCAAGCCGTGGCTAACCATTGGCGGCAAAACTGGCGCCAAATTTAGCCACGACATTTAGCCACGGCTTGGCCGTGGCTAAATCAGCCACGGGTAATTCGTGGACAATCCGTGGACTAAAGCTCAAAATTTTTTTTCACCGAAAACCGTTGCTAATCCGTGGCGAATCTGTGGCTATTAGCCACGGATTAGCCACAGATTTTTTCCGTGGCTAAAATCCGTGGCTATTTGCTCTTTTTCTAGTAGTGTTTTTTGCTATGTGGCCATGTATATGATGATACAAAACAAGAACCTATTAAATTTTTCTACTACCAAAATGAACAACATGGAGTGTTTGTCAGAAATCGCTCCCAAAAATGATTTTATTCCCAAACACATTATATTTATGACTTGTAATATCTTCAAGTAAATTATCAAAGGACTCTATTAGTCACGTATGTGCCATCGATACTTTATCCCATATTATTAATCTGCTCATAACGATCAGTTTAATCTGGCTAGATTGCTTGCTTATACATGTGGTTTGTTTTTCATCAAATTGTAAAGGAAGTTTGAATCTAGAATGTGTAATTCTGCGTCCAGGAAGCAATGACGGCGCCATACCAGATGAGGCAACAACTATACGCGCATTAAAGGGGCGCGCACAATGAAGCCCAAATTTCCTATGAACGTTCGCAATTCGAGCGTGGTCTCAGCGCATCGGGTGATGGACTTTTATAAACTGTTGTCGTGCATAGAAATTATAAATCCTTCATGTCTAGAGTCATAGGAAAAAAGTACATAGATATAGATATATTTCTATTTTAAAAGAAAGGAAATAAAATACCATGAGAAAGAAGTTAGTTTGGCACCACAAGAAAATAGAAAATAGAATAAAATGGAAATATCGGCAACAAAAAAAATAAAAAAAATCTCAGAATGTTCAAATATGATTGATCAATCCAAAGCGTCGCTGCAATTATGTTTGAAAAAATAAATCATAGGGACAAAGAGGAAAGGGCTAATCTTTTTATGAAATTAGGAAAAGGCTAATCAAAAAACACATTAATAAAAAAAAAAAATGAAGAGCGGAGAGTGAAATAGAAATCAAATGGATATCTATATGTTTACAGCTGATACAATGATGTACGGAATTTCACGAGACCCCTCCAAGATGGAAATATTATTATTTCATATCGCATGATAATGAAGAGTGGAGAGGTAAACATTAATCAACATGAATTAATGAGTGTATATTCATCTCTCCAATGCCTAAAATCCATTAGATTCTTCTCAATAATTATATGTATAAATATGAAGTTGAAGATGAAGATGAAGAGGGTGATGCTTAAATCAGGACGAATTTTAACTTGTAACATTGAATTTTACTTCAACAAATTTAAGTACATTTATTGTACTTAATTTGATATATGTGTTAACATTTAACGTCTAATATTATTGCATTTAATTTAATATATTGTGTACTTGATCACTTGTGTATGATTTTCATGCAACATTGAAACATATAGATAGGTCGCAGGAAGAATAAATCTTCGTGTGGTAGATCATCTGATAATCCAATCTCTCATATGAGCTCTTTACTTCATCCCATCGGGGCACCTTCCCAACATCCCATCTTGGCCCTTCTCCATCGTATCATTTCACTTACATAAGCCATACATTATCAAACACTCCATTTTAGTTTATGTCCACCCATTTGCTGCCTTGTGGCCACAGTCTTAAGCTATCCCGGCATTAGAAGGAAGAGTGAGTAGAACAAACTTAATAAGAATGCTAGGGGAGGTCCATTGTATGCTAGCAGGGCCAAATCGATTCACTAACGTCAAACGGGCTTGGTAACTGCATTTTTGTATGTTTTTTTTTCCATTATTGTCTTATAATGTATTTGAACATTTAATTCTTAGTCTCGAGGAAGGAGCAGTTAAAGAGGCCTTGTCTTAGCGGTGAGCTCCATCGGGATTGTTTTATGAGCGAGGAAGACTAATAAGGGACCGGATAAAAGAGTTTGTACATGGCTCACTTGAAGCCACAACAAGTTATGGGAAGTTAGGTTTGTGTATTATAAGTGAAATTTGACCTTAAAGTGCTAACATACTCGTAATTTACAATTGCAAGACATGTACAAAAGTCTGGTGGAGAGTCACCCCAAGGTTCGAGATGCCAATGTATCGGACCCCTCCGCATAGTAGAGTCTAAACGAGTTCTTCAATGAGGCAGTCGATCTTCCTAACAAAAAGGGCTGCAATACAAGAAAAACTACCTGGTGAGGTTGAGCACCCATTATCACAATTATTCGACGCCCTGACAACTCTTCCTTCCAAACTAAACCAGAGGTGTTGCAGCTGCAGGAGCAGGTCTCTTGATTAGAGGGCAAAATATTGGATCAGAGCTTACAGATGATGTAGCTAGTACAACAGATGTTAACAATAATGTCTCAAAACTTAGTGAGCAGCTTACAATAGCACTACTCGGCCCCTCTGCGGCCCCCGTACGGTGCTAACCTTGACGACAATGATGACGATGACCATGATGGTAATGATGATGATGCAGGTGATGAGTATGACTGCTGATTAGTATGGACTTTGATTTAAAACAATTTGGTTTTAATTGTGCTATTATTAATTTGGAATATGTTACTTATAAATTCGGATAAATTGTTGATGTATTGGTATGTTTAAATTGTAAACCATGTTGTTGTATTCGTATAAATTGTTGTATTGGTATATTTTAAATTTTAATTATAATCTTTCGTGTTTGTAAGTTTTTAATATTTGACATTATATGCGTATATAATAGGAAATCGTGGAAATTAAAACACAATTTCAGCGTAAATTTTTGTTGAAATTCTACCGAAATCCGTATAATTTAAAGATAAAAAAAACATTTTGTCAGAATTTCCACTAATTTTTTTTTAAAAAATCAAATAGCACCAACCGAAAGCCTGCCGAAAAGTGGCTGCCAATATATCACCGAAATATTTTTGGCAAAAAAATTCCACCGCAAACAAAAAAGCGACGAAGGTTTCTCCAGTGGATATGTTTTGCCAAAAATCCGTCGAAATTGTTTGTTTTTGCTGGAATTCCGTCAAAACATTCGAGGAAATTACCCTTTTTTCTTGTAGTATCACAGGACAAGTGTAAAATATTCACTATATGATTAATATTGGTTCGGCCCAGTTAGGTTTGACCTAAATTTCTTAGTCTTCTATATGAAACTATATTTTTATTAAAATTTGAAATACCCTCCCCCCAAATCAAAAAGAAAAAAGAAGAAAAAATAAATCCAAAATACAAAAATATCATTTAACTTTTACAGAAATCCAAACTTGTCCTCACCCTCAAGTAAAAGTTTCTAATTTCATCCCTATCCATTAAGATTTTGTCTCATATACACTTTGTAGTCTAAACAGTTTGAATTTAAATGATGGGTACTCTTGATTATAAACAATAGAGGATCTTCATCAAAATCCAAAAACACTTAAGATTTTTGACTATTCAATTTGATTATGTCATAACCAGGCTGATATATTAACTTTCCAGCTATATTAATTCCTCATCCGATAATTTAACCAAGTTTTGATTTTATCTTTGCTATTTCTGCACATGTTCTTTTGAGGAGTGGTTGCAAGCTGCCAGACTAAGAAATATTTCATGGTTTTGGTTTATGATAGGTTACAATATTACAACATTGTGTACATGGTTTTGTTGTACCCTCCACACTTACGAAAATTGAACATTGAATTCACAAAATTGCATCACAAGTCAAGGCGTAATGAAAAACCATTCAGATCATCCTTTCCATAAATATTTTAGATCATTTTTTCCTGATTCTATTTCAATTCTTATTTCATTTTATAAATGAAGACGTAGATCAAGTATAAGCAATGTATCAAACGAATATTTGTGTTGTGTTGAATTTCGAGAAAAAAACAACACAGAAAATAAAAAGGATATAAACTACTCTAGAGTAATATCATTTCAAGCGAGGATATTAGGAAATTTCCTTTAATATTCTTATTGCAATTAAGGACCGATCATTTTTAATGTATGGGCTAAAAGTAGTAACAGTCGCTTTAGTTTTGTTTTAGAAACAAATTTAGATTCTTATTTTCAAACGTGAAGCTTTCAATCTCTAATCTCACTATTGAGTTGAATTTCAGTTCTTCTATGCATTTTTTGGCAGAGATTAAAGGTTGAAGCAGGCAGGTGAGCTATGCCTAAATGAATTTTGAGGGTATGGACATCAACTTATAGTTTATAATCACACTTGTTTTTCATGCATATCTAATTTAAGTGCCTGATTCGCTAGTGAATATTTGTTGAAAAATACTCCAGGGACTAAAATCAACTAAACTTTAAAGATGAGTGACTAAAAACTTTCTTTATGAAAATTAAGGTTTAAAAGGCTGTTTGGATGGACTTTTGTTTAGAGAAAAAGGATATATTTTTGAAAAAAAATACTTCAGAAAAAAAAAAAATAATGTTTGGATGTTCATTTTAAAAAATGCAAAAGCCATTAAAAAAAAGCTAAAAAGGGTTTTTTCAAGAAGCTACCTTAGAGTAGTTTCAAATAAAAACATTTGTTAAAATATTTTTACTTATTGTATTCAAACACAAAACTGTTTGGCTTAAAAGAAAACTCTATCATAAAAAACACCATTCGATGAGTACTTTTTAAGTCCATCCAAACAGGCTTTAAATTACTTTTAAATTGAGATTTAAGGGACGGGTAGCATCATTTTCTCTTAATTTACAAGAAATAGTTTGAGATAGAGAATATGAATATATTGTGCGTATTTAAAAGATGAAAAGAATACTAAATAAAGGCGAAACAACGTATTAAATTATTAAATTATTGAACTAGAAGATCAATACTTGTTTCATCCAACCAAAGAAATACACGTTAAAAAACCACCTATTGAAATAGAAATCCGGACAGGATGAAACTAACCTCAATATAGCAAGCTTTCTGCAACATCACTAGCCAAACTCTCTGTTTTAACAACTTCACCATAACAATCCATTCAACAACTCCATTTTCAATCCAATAAGTACACTCCCTGTATAAAACTCATCTCTCAATCTCATTCAACACCATCCCAAAACAAACAAACAAACAAACATCACAACTCAAATCAACCAAAAAAACACCAATCCCAACACTAAAAAAAAAAAGCCCCCTCACAAAAATGTTCAACCCACAATCAGCCACCATTGTCTTCACCATATCCCTGACCTTCTTAGCAACAATTACCGCCCTCGATCCCACCACCACCACCACGGCTGCCACCGCCGCCGCAGGAGGCGGGGGAGCCGAGCCCACAATCCTCGAGCTCTACATGCACGACATCCTCGGCGGCAGCAACCCGACCGCCCGGCCCATAACCGGCCTCCTCGGCAACATCTACAGCGGGCAAGTCCCCTTCGCCCGCCCACTCGGCTTCCTCCCCCCAGAAGGCGGTGTTGCCATCCCCAACGCCAACGGCGCCATCCCAACCGTAAACCCCAACGGCATTCCCCTCGGCACCGGCCTCGCTGGCACCGCCTTCGCTGGCGTCAACGACAACAACAACAACGGCAACAAAATCACCACGACCCAATTGGGCCCGGACGGATTAGGCCTCGGATTCGGCACGATCACCGTGATCGACGACTACCTGACAACGGCTCCCGAGTTGGGGTCCCAGCAGCTGGGGAAGGCGCAGGGGGTGTACGTGGCGAGCTCGGCAGACGGGTCGACGCAGATGATGGCGTTCACGGCGATGATGGAGGGCGGGGAGTTCGGGGATAGTATTAATTTCTTTGGTGTTTTCAAGATCGGGAGTACGATGTCGAGATTGTCGGTGACGGGGGGCACAGGGAAGTTCAAGAACGCTTGCGGGTTCGCGGAGGTGAGGTCGCTGATCCCGGCGGGGCAGCATGTAGCGGATGGGGTGGAGACGCTGCTCAGAATCACTGTGCATCTTACTTACTGAAATTAATGGGCTGATCATCCTGTGAAACAGAACAAAAAGTACAAATTTAATTTGATCAGGTGTGGGATATATATATATATATTTGAGTGTTTTTATATGTTGAAATTCTTGTTGGGAATTAATCAGGTTTGTGTTTGTGAATTTTCTGCTGTGTTTTGTTAACGAAAATTGTTTTATATATTCACAATTAAAATCGTTGTTCCCGCTTATTCTCACTGATTACTCCTTTTCAAGAGGGTTAATTGGGTTCACATCTTCAAGCAAGTACGGTAGAACAAGGATAAGTAAGAGAGTAGAAATGAAAAAAAATACTTACAAAGTGGAGATGCAGGTATCGATCCCCGTACCTCTCGCATGCTAAGCGAGCGCTCTACCATCTGAGCTACATCCCCATGCATGTTCAATGATAAAATGCAATTAAGATTTTGAATTTGTAACCAATATTCCGCATTTCTGCCTTCATAATAACCTATAAGACAAATATTTATTTAAGTGACAGTCTTGCATAGAAGGAGCGCGATTCCTCATACAATCCAATATTATTGGATTAAAAATAAAAATAAAAAAAGAGCTTATAAGTTTTAGAGCATATAAGTTGGTAATTCTATTTGGTAAAAATAAGTTGGTAATTCTATTTGGTAGAAATAAGAGCTTATAAGTTTTAAGTGTAATGATGACCAAAAAAATAAAGTAAAATTAATTTAATGTAAATAAATATTTGTTTGAGATAGTAGAAATATAAAATTAGAAAAAAATAAATATATTTATGTAATTTTGTATTTGAGCATTAAACAACTTATAAGTTGTTTAAAAAAAAGTTGGGGAAGCCTACTTTCTTTTTATTTGTGGGTAGGGGAGGGGGGGACTTTATAAGCTCCTTTATTAAAAAAAATTATTAAATACTTTTAAAGACCTTATAAGCTTTCAAACAACTTATAATATATTTTTAGGAGCTTATAAGCTCAGCCAGACACTCTCCACACCATTGGAAATTGTTATTATCACTCCAAAAATTGCTATTTGACGCGCATCCATCGCCATTCTATTAAAGAATTGGCCAAAATATTCGTTTATGTTGAAATAGTGTTAAATACATTTTACCCCCAAAAGTACGTCTCATTCATCATCCTAAACCCGTAAACCATCAAATGCAACACTTACTTACTCTCCCCCAAATAAATAATTAAACAAAATTATCCACATTATACCATTTCTATCTATATAATTTTCATTATATTTTTTTTAACAACCTAAAATTCAACTCTAAATTCTTAATTATTAACTATACAAATAATTTTAAAATCCAAATAATTCTTCATAGCTTCATTAGACTGAAAGACAACTAAGTTATTAAATTATTGAAATAATACTTAAAAGTTAAACATGAAAAAAAAATATTATAGTTTTTATAACTTAATGAATTTATTAAGACTAATGATAAATTCAAAGCAAAACCCATTAATGTCGCAACAAATTTTAGTTAATCACTATTTTGTCCTTCTTGCTCAATCATCAATATGGCATTTTTTTTAATTCATATTGTATTAATGACATCTAATATTTTCAAAAGTGAAAGAATACTCTACTTCTTTTTCTTTTTTAATTATTTCTTCTCTCGGACGTAATTCATTAACGTATTTCTTTTTCTTCATGAAATATCCGTTTTTAATTTCATTTACTTTGTCTTAGTCCTTTTAAATCTTTTTATTTTGTTATTTTTATTTATAATCACTTTAACTTTTTTTTTGACAAAAGTAAGCACTTTATTTGTTGATTAGGAGAACTCCTCTACTTATTTTTATATTGCAATAGTTGACTTGATTTATCATATTTATTTATTATTTTTTTATTATATAATATTTTGGCTATAAGTTATGGTTGTTTTTATAGATCTTTCAATTGTTTTGATAATAGACAAGATTTATAATTTCTCTTTTTAGCAATTTTTCTTATATTTTTTAAAATTTGAATTTATAGAAGATTATTTATATATTCATGTAAGGTGGTAAATACATTAATTATATTAGTTATATTAGGAAGTAAATTTTATTATCATTTAACTCATTAACCATTGAGGGTAAAAAATACATTTAAACGAGATTTGCTCTGGTATTTTGGGAAATTATTTGTATAAGATAATGATTATAACAATTTAATCTTGTTGTTAAATACATTAATTATACCAGTTATATTAGGAAGCAAAGTTTATTATGATTTAACTCATTGACCATTGAGGATAAAAAATACATTTAAACAAGATTTGCTTTGAATTAATTATGCAATCAGCCCTTGAGTTATCACTAGCTATTTTACTAGGTATACATTCTAAATAAAGTTTGGTTTAATTATGTTATAATATGCAATCGAAATCCAAGATTGCATGCACCAAATACATGTTTTCCCCTGTGTAATAGAAAAGGAAAAACAATTGACCAATCATCCTTAAAATTACATCCACATAAATACTTTCATGCACTAACAAGAATTCAAAGGTTACTCTATTTATAATTAATTTCCGTGCATCACCCGACATATAATGAAGCATTTAATTGAATCCGAAGAAGAAAAGACAAATCCCTCAGACTTTCCTTATATTCTTAACCTAATTCTTGCCAATATATTACTCTACCAGGGACACAAGTTTCTTCATCAAAAAAAATCTCCTTACCACACATGATGACTTCTTCTTACAAGTCCTTGTCGGTTTTTCTCTGCCCTCTCACACTCTTATGTATTGCTAGTATTTGCTTGATATCCTTGATTGAAGCCACAACGAATGGTGGCATCACCATTGATTTAATCCATCGGGATTCCCCCTTCTCGCCTTCTTACAATCCCTCGAAAACACGCTTTCACCGTCTGAGAAGTGCGTTTCATCGCTCTTTTTTACGTAAATCTTCTCTAAAATTGACTTCTTTCGGGTCAGCTTCAAAGTCCCCGAAAGACATCGAAGCGACACTTACCCCCATTGGTGGGGAATACCTTATGAAAATCAGCATCGGGACACCACCAGTGGAGCAATTGGGCATTGCTGACACGGGCAGTGATTTGACTTGGATACAATGCCTGCCATGTTCTCAATGCTACAAACAAAGATCACAACTCTTTGATACAAGAAAAACCAAAACTTATAGCAGACTTTCGTGTCAATCCGAGCTATGTAGTACAGTTGGATCTTGCGATAGTAAAAATGCTTGCCAATACCAAGTTTTTTATGGGGATAGATCCTATAGCAATGGTGACCTAGCTGTGGAAACTTTTACATTTGATTCAACTGCTCAAGGAAATATCTCGTTCCCCAACGTCGTATTTGGATGTGGCCACGTAAACGATGGAACTTTTAGAAATGCCGGCTCAGGGATCATCGGTCTTGGTGGCGGTCCCCTCTCTATAATTAGCCAATTGGATAAGACGATTGGTGGCAAATTCTCTTATTGTTTAACATTCCTTGATTCTAATGTTCCTAGCAAGATAAGTTTTGGTAGCAACGCGATTGTCACAGGGCCTAAAGTCTTGTCCACTCCCTTGGTCAAAAAATCGCCAGATACATTTTACTATCTTACCCTTGAGGGTATTAGTGTCGGGAGAGAGAGGTTGGAATATATATCCGAATCCGATGCGTCAACGGTAAATGAAGGTAATATTATCATCGACTCAGGGACTACAATGACGTTCGTTCCAGCGGAATTCTACAAGGGACTTGAATCAACTCTAAGGAGAGTTATTAAGGGCAAACCAGTATCAGACTCACAAGGGTTGTACAATTTATGCTATGCATTGCCAAGTGATGGTGATTTTAAGGCACCACCAATAATAGCACATTTCAGAGGGGCAGATGTGGTATTGCCACAAGGGAGCACCTTCTTGGAGGTGGAGAAGGGGATTGTTTGTTTGACTGTTGTTC
>JAOWBU010000156.1:0-50000 GCA_026212405.1 Petrea volubilis | reverse complement strand
CTCACCAACACTACCAACCTGCCCGAATATGATGGTACCACTAATCCCCAAGAGCATCTGATCAGATTTGATCGATTAGTAGAGTTACATGGATATACCAACGGAGTCAAGTGCAAGGTTTTTCGTACAACTTTTAGGAAAGGCGCACAACAATGGTTCAATCAGCTACCTCCAAATTCTATTCGATCATTTGGAGAATTTTGTTAGCTGTTCCTTCACCAATTTTCCAGCAGAAAGAAGCGGGTACATACCCCATTGGCTCTTTTCAACATTAAGCAAAGGGAAAGAGAGTCATTAAGGTATTACCTGGATAGGTTTAATACGACAGTTGTGCAAGTACCAGGAATCAGTGATGAGATGAAGTCCACAACCTTTGCACAAGGATTACAAAGAGGAAGCATTTATCGCTCCTTGGCCAAGAGGGCCCCAACTAATTTTGATGAAGTACTAGCATGAGTAGAGATGCACATTAATGTTGATGAAGCAATGACGAAGCCCAGCAATGAGCTGGGAGAAAGAAGGAGGGATCAGAGAAATGAAGGAAGTCTTTTAGGCCAGTTCAAGAGGCCTCAATAGTAGATCACCAAGATCAAGTTCCTTTGATTGTACCAAGATACGCCCCGGCATACTCCCATGAGAGTGTCACCTGTAGAGGTGTTATTACAAGTAGAAGACAAGAATCTAAAAAAATAAATCATATAAAACCATGCAAGATAGGAAGGGTTCCTGGAATAGGGATTCAACCCCTTATGATGGTGCGTCAAATAATTCCATCATGAAGCAGGAAGGACGGAAGTCCCTCCTGGTAGAAAATCCAAAAATTTCCCCTCCTGAGAAGAGAAGCAGGAAGGACGGAAATCCCTCATGGTAGAAAGTCCAAAACATTGGCCTCCTTGAGAAAAGAAATAGGAAGCGCAGAAGTCCCTCCTTGCAGAAATATAAGAGTTTTGAGATCCTACCCTAAGAAAAGGGATGGGAAGAAGAAAAGTCCTACTTATTCGGGGGGACTTTTGGAGCAGGAAGGCACCCCCACGATAAAGATATGATGTCTCAAAGATCCACCCTAAAAAGAGAAATAGTATGGGTGGAGGTCCTCCTTGATGAGCCTTAAGGTTTTCCCGGAGTAGGAAATGTATCACTAAGATATCGAAAAATCTGGCCCTGATAGTGCCGGCCGGGAAATAAAGGACACGAATTGTCCTAAATCACCCTTGGAAATAAGGGCATATACGTTTGAACAATAAGATAAGGTTTTGGCCCAAGAATGCATGCCCTTGGCCTGAGAAAAACTGGACAATTGGCATAGATTAACGGGGAGATCTTCCCAGACTAGGAGGACACTCTCCCGACAATAAAACTAGACATAATCTTTTGCTCTCGAGAAACAAGACATGTGTATACAAGCAAAAAGAAAGCAAGAGCACAAAAAGTAGCACAAATGTCTAGCAACAATTATGTCCTTATAAGGATTATACTTGTTAACTCTCTTATCTTGAAAATTGAGTTCCTTATTATACAGGTTAAAAATAAAGGAATATATGAAGATATCTCCCAAAGAGCAAAAAGCAAATAGCAGAAGAGGAAAATCTAAAGAGTCCAAATGGTGGTAAAAACTTGGGAGATAAGTGCAAACTACATTAATACTTATCTTTCTTGGATATACTTGGGTAGAGTAAGAAGATATATGGTGAAGTTTAGTATGAGAAGGAAACTTCAAATTATTGAAAAAGAATTTTCACTATCTTGAAGTTAGCGGACCCGTAGGCATGGTTCGCCGGAACGCTGTTATAATGGGCGGAACGGAACGGGAATAGGAACGGCGGCTTCCGTTCCGGTGTTTCAGCCTATAACGGCCTTGGTGTTGATGCGGCGTTCCGAACGCCGTTCCAGCCTTTTAACAGTTGTTTTATTGCCCCGGAACGTGAGTGTTGTGGAAACAGAACGATTTGATATAGACAATGGAACCACGACGACGAATTTGCTGGTGAAGTTGAAATCATGGCGTCAGAGAAGACACAGGGCAAAACCGCAGAGAAATGAAATTAAAACCCTAGTAATTTAAGCTATGGGCCTAATTATCAATTAACAGAAAAAAACTATGGGCCTACATTGGTTAATTTTGTTCTAAATGGGCCCATTTGGTGTAAGCAATATATAATATTTACATTTAAAGCTATAATATATTTATTTTATTTGATTGGATATATTTTGTATTTTTTTGAAAATTTCATAAGTTTTAGATATTTTATTTAATTTATAATATAAATATATATTATTTTTAATTATAGCTTTCCTCGAGATAGGGAAAAAATACTATATTAATTGAAAGTACATATTTATATTTTTCAATATGTAATTTATCATATATGTTTGGATGTATTAAATTATAATAACATAAGATTGAATATGTGGAATTACCGCGACCATTCCGTGATATTGCATTGGAACTAGAACGGTAGCTTCCGTTTCGTTCCCCGCAACAGTTACGGCAAACCATGCCTAGGGGTGCGCCAACTTCAAGATATTGTCACGAGTTTCTCACGCAAATTATGGTGGAGATTTCGTTTACAAGATTCGCTATGGGCCAGGTTTTTGAAAGGCAAGTATGTTGGAGGTCGGAACCCAACGGAGATTAAACTCAAGCCTCATGACTCTCCTATTTGGAAACATGTGTGTCCGGTTATATCACTTGTGGAGCCTCATATTTTTTAGCAACTTGGGAGTGGAAAAGTCAGTTTTTGGCATGATCATTGGCTTTTAGATTCACCATTGAAGGACTTGATAGAGCAAAGACATTATGGGACAGAGATGGCTAGTCGATTCTTGGTGCATGACGATTGGAATGTGGAGACGCTGGATGAGATTCTGCCCATGCGTTGGGTGGAGAATGTCATTTCTATCCCTATTGATGCGTCGGGTGGTAATACAGTCTTTTGGAAGCTGGACCCTAAAGGGGAATTTACTACTAAATCCATTTGGGAGCATATCCGGAACAGGGGAGGTGCGCTGGATTTATGGTCTCAAATCTTATCACTTGTGTTGGTTCAATTAAAAAATTATAGATTTAATCTTATCAACTGGATATGTGCAATTTTATCAATGAACAAATGGCCTTATTGAATAAATAACAAAATAGCATTAAGGGATGAAGTTTTCTCGAAAAAACACAGAAAAATATACAAATACCACATAAAATAAAGAAACCAATAAAAGTCATTTAGATCTCATAATCCTTGCGAAGAATGTTTAACTTGAATTAATTCTTGGCGGGAATTAGAAAGCTTATGGCCTTCTTGCAAAGTTATTAGAACGTCTCGGGGTAAAAAGTTAATATTGGAAAGAGTTCTTTTGATATTTCAAAAAGATGTGTGGAAGATCGAGTGCGTTGTATTAAGCGAATTACTGGCTTTTTGCATGCTGAGCTACCTATCCGGTTCCGACTCATTAGCCGACTAATTCGGATCGGGTACTGAAGAGGCCCATTATGCAGGCGACCCTCCCAACCCAGTTGCTCCATTTACAATGCTAGGATTCGAATTTTGGATGTTGCTTAAGGGATTTAACGCCTTATCCCACTAGACCAACTAGTAGTTGGTTACCTATCCATGACTTGGGCACACCTTTGTATGTTGGTAATAAACGGGCTAGTCTATATATGCCGATTATTGAAAAGATGCGGGCAATGCTATCTATTTGGGAAAACTGGCATCTTAACTTTGGAGGGAGGTTATTGCTTGTCAAGAGTGTTTTAATGTCTCTGCCATTGTATTACATTCAAGTGCTGGAACCTCCCCATATAATCTTGCGTAAAATGGAGCACCTTCTCAATCGGTTCTTGCGGGGCTCCTATGGAGGGCAGTGTAAGCTGCATTGGGGGACTTTGGACTGAGATGTGTACGCCGATTGAAGAAGAGGGCCCAGGGGCATGGTTCGCCGGAACGCCGTTATAATGGGCAGAGTGGAACCGGAATAGTGGCTTCGTTTTGGTGTTCCGACTTATAATGGCCTTGGTGTTGATGCGGCATTCCGAATGCCGTTCCCGCCATTTAACAACTGTTTTATTACCCCGGAACGGGAGTGTCGTAGAAACAGAACGATTTGATGTAGACGATGGAGCCTTGGAACTATGGCACTTTTTGGACTTTGCCACCTAATCTTTTTTTTTTTTTTTTTCGTCTCTGATTGCCACCTATAGTATACGTTTTTTTGAGTTTACCACCTGTGTCCCATTTTCGGTCAAAAAACCCGCCAGATATTAATCACGTGACTTGCACCTGAGTTTCATAATCGTACTTTCGAACTTTCTCACCCAAAAACGAGGACAAAGGGGTACTTCTACCCTTCAACCTAGCAAAATTGAGGGTTCAAAACCTACCTTTGCCTCTTTCCTCTCTTTCATCCAAAACTACTTTCATGTTTTTGTAAAAATGTGGGAGAAAACGGCTAAGGTTTTTTTGGATGATTTCTGCCATTGTGGGAGGCATGCCGTAAGGAGGACGTCATGGGATGATCTAAACTCGGGAAGACGCTACACTTCGTGTTCAAAATATGGGGTTTGTTTTTTTTTTTTCTTTTATTTCTTTCATTTTTTGTAAGAAACATAATTTTTTTTCCCGATTTGGTTGATTTGTCACCGGTTTTTTTCCTTTGTAATTTTACTAATGTTTGGCTTTTTTTTTTTAATTTTATTTTGTACAAAATAGCAGGTACTTGGAGGGTGTAAATACCTTATATGGATTGACCCTCCAATTTGTGCTCGAGCGAAGCAAATAATTCCGGGACTTCGTAGGCGTAACGAGAGGCTACAAGATGAATTAAAGAGAGAGAGATCGATGATAAAATGGCTTTGGGGTGCTTTGGTGCTAACTTGGCTGTGCACTGTGTTTTGTGTGTACTATATACTATAGTTATACTAAGTTAGGACCATAAAGAATGTAATGGGTAAATTTGATTTTTCAATGATTTGAATTTTGCATGATCCAAAAGGATATATGTTTATGTATGTTCATTTCGTTGTGGTTAATGAAAGTGTTAGTATTATCGTGTTTGTTTTAGTGAAACATTAATGAATTTGTTTTGTTTTCTTTGATTGAAGCTAAAACACATGAAAAATGTCTAAAAAAAATGAGGTCCCAAAAAAGTGGCATAAAGAGCTTGTAAATACCATTCAAACACTTCTAAATATATTCAACAATCTATTCAAAAGAAGGTTGCATTGTTTTAACCCATCCAAAAAGCCAAAACATTAAAGTTTGTAATCAACCACATCAAAAAAGGGTTGTATGGTTCCACCCCATCAAAAAAAGATCAAGTTGTTGTCCCTATCAAGTGAACAAAACTATACAACGAAGACAACATTTTTGATATTGAAAAAATAGATACAATAGGCCCTGCACTTCTACATCATAGTGCATTCCCCCTGAGTGCTCGTGTATTTTAGACTGTCCACTTGAGCTTTTCTTTTCTGAGTGCTGAATCTTATTGTATCAGTAAGAGATCGTCCACTTGGGACCCATGGCTTGGTTAGTGTAGTAGATTTCCGTGTGCCTGGAGCTACTTGATCAGTAGTTGCTATTTTTTTTTTTCCCTTCTTAACTGGCATTGTACTTGTAGATGGTGTAGTGGGCTTGACAGTGACAACTCTTTTTGTGCTAAGAGGTGGTGGTTCAATTGCAATAGTTTGTGGTGGGTTTCTTTTTCACCTTATTATGCAAATTTAAAAAAAAAAAACATTGGCAAACAAAAACAAATGGAATCAAGACAATGGCCAAAGTAAATATATAGACACAAGTATTGATACTTACAGGTAGTTTCGGCTTCACTCCTAAAGTTTTAGTCTTTGGCAATGTAGTTGGTGCAATTGTTGGTGCACTTGTCGGTGCAATTGTTGCTTGAGATCTTGTTACTCTCATGGGTGATTGTGCAACATGTCCAGACTGTCCAACACTAACCTCAACATTTTTTTTGTTCTTTGTAGTCTGTAAAGTATATAGAAAAATGACAACAATGAGAATATGAAGTACACAATAATTACAATAACCTCAACATTTAATGGAAATAAAGTTTGTTGTTACCTTTTTCACCCTAGGTGCTCTTTCTTCTGTTGGTGGTGGCACATCCATGCCCTCTCTGTGGTTATCCTCATTTTGCTTCTTTAGTGGGAAGGTGCGAGCATTGTGATTGGGTTTGCGACACAAGGAGCAAGCCATTGTTATTCCCTTCTTACCCAATCTGTGACTTTGTTTTGCAGGCTAGTCTTTTGTGTCATCAAGAGCATCCTTCTTCCTTTTACTCAATTTGGGTCTACCCGGTAATTTGCAAACTTTTGGTGGTAAAATTGGGATAGCTGCTGTCTTCGGCCACATATCACACCCATTAAATGTTTTCATCAAATTGGAGTATGTCCTGATGAAAGTGGATCTCTTGTAATAGTCACTAATGAACTCTTCAGGAGTACAACCCAAATAGTACATACCAGAGATAGCATATGCACACGGGATTCCAGTGAGATCCCATTTTCTGCAGCTGCACGTTTGTTCTCCCAAATGCCATTTGTACTTTTGACCAAAACTATTTTCAATCTCAGATTGATCAAGCCCATTCCAATGCGCAATAAACTCCATTGATTTTTTTTTTTCAAAACATCTAGCAACTTCACTATTTTAGGACAAATATCACCTCCAGTGTAGCTATTCATTTGATCCTTTCTAATATGGATCCTTCTCATTAATGTCAAGCTTATCATCTCAAGCATGCTTATTATAGGCTTGCTTATTGCTTTCAAGATTAGAGAATTGAAGCTTTCTGCTACGTTGTTCAACAATAAGTCAGACATACAAAATGTGCTAAAATGGGACTTAGACTAATGTGCGGGTGGTCTTTGTGAAAGCCACTCAAATGCTGCTTGATCTCTCTCCTTAAGTTGACTCATTGCATTTTCAAAGTCCACAACTCGTGTTGCTTTAGCAGCCTTCCATAGGAGAGTCTTCAAAGCTAAACCTTTGTGACTTGCTTTGAAATTTTTGAGGAGATGCATGATACAGAAACGGTGCTTTGCATGTGGTAATAACTCCTCAACAACTTCCACCAACCCTTTTTGTTTATCACTTATCATTGTCCAAATATAACTTTTTGTTATACTTAAATCACGGATAAACAACTCAATAAACCAAATCCATGATTTTCTTTTCTCTTTTTCCACAACAGCATATGCAAAGGGGTACATGCAATTATTTGCATCTATTCCAACTGCACAAAGAAGGATGCCACCACTAGAAGATTTTAGATGGCATCCATCCATGCAAATAATTGGTCTGCACCCCTCTAAGAATCCCCTCCTCAATGCAGACGAACATAAGTACAATCTTTTGAACTGTGGAACATCTGCAACCAGTTTGCATTTAATTTTAACAGTTGTGTCTGGATTTGATTTTTTAATTTCCTCAACATATAGCCAAAGCAAAGCATACTCCTCATTATCAGTTCCACTACCCGTTGACAATGCAATCTTCTTTGTGTTATACATTTGATGCTTCTTGAAAATTAATTTCAACTCCTTCTGCATGATCTCAATCATGGATTCCACTGGCCACCTAGGATCACTCCATATTTTGTCCTTGTAAACATTGGCAAGCCACCTAGCATTTGCATGCTTAAACTTCTGAGCCCTTGGACACTGATGTTTCCCATTGAATGTCTTCACTTGCATCGTGTCTTTATTCTGAACTTTAGATACATATATCAACCAAGGACACTAATGATGACTACACTTTGCTTGAACTTTATATTTCTCATTCAATGTAAAATTGACATCCCTTCCGTTCTTAATGGAATATTGTCTAATTGCATACCTTACTTCAGCAGTATCATTGAAAGTTAATCCCAACTCAAACTTTGGGTCACTTAAATCTATCTTCTTATTGAAAATTGGATAGCCTTTGTGTCCCTGTGCAGGTTCTTGAGCCTTCTCTGCTGGTAATCGTTTTGATCTCCTTGTTTGAGGCTGAGAAGTTTCCCCAACTGTTGAAACTTCTTCACTTATCCCACCCCATTTAGCTTCTTTATCAATGTTTCTCTCAAAAAGGACATTATCATCAGAGATATCACCTTCGCTATCAAACAATTTTTCTGAAATGTCACTATCTAAACCAATGGATTGCTCATCTTCCGTGTCAGTGTCGTTGCATGCATCAACATAATTTAAATTAGGCTGAGTTTGTATGCCTGTATTTGTAGTATCACCTAGACAACCATCATCACCTCCACTTGGCAAACCTGCACTAACTTCACCAACAAATTCACTTTTGGAGGTGCTCTCTGATTTTTCCGTGTTTTGATGGTCAACAAAGACACCAACCATTCTATTTTCATCAACGTAGTTCACCAAGTTCATTGCATCACAATCAGTTTGCATCAAAATCAATTTTTCAGCATCATCAACCCCATGCCTACTATAATAGAATAGTAGCTCCCCACCCAATCGAGCCTCCCCAGCCATAGCATTGATCTCAAGCATTGACATCAAGTCTTCTTCACAACCATCAAAGTGACTCACATCTCTACCAAAATAAGTGGTCTTTCCCAAATTATGTAGAAATTTACCAGAATGATACATTCTAATGGTAAATTTCAGTGAGCTAGGACCTGTACAAGTGAGAAGGTACATAGAAAGGTACATTTTTTATTTTCATAAAGTCACATTACCATAACACAAAAATCAACATCAAATACAGACGGGGACAACAACTTTCCGAATATTTAAACATGTGGGGACAGTAGCTCTTGGATTATGTAGCAATCAATATACAGCAAACCATCAAAAATATCAATTGGGACCACAAAGTGAATGTGTTCATATCTCTATGCAGATATAAACACAACAATGCTCTCAAACAACACCCTATCCCTACGGCACCACATCAACCCTAACCCCTCTCAAACAACAAAGCTCTTCATTTCACCTACGGCACCACATAAACCCTAACCCCCAAAGTTTGACTTGTACATGCTACCAAACTCCAAAAACAACAATTTTCACCATAATTTTGAAGACCCATATGAAAAAACCCAAAAAAAGCATGAAAACCGATCAACACCGTAGTCGGGCGCCACTCTTCCATTACGTACTCTCTCCCTTCGCAAGCTCCAAACCATCTCACTCCAACCAAAATTCAGGTTTAATGATCCATTTTAACTAATCTCTTGTAAGAACACTTCTTCGCCGAGATTTTGGGAGAATGTAAGAGAAGAAATCGAAAAAAAACCCTAACTCATTTTTTGGGGATTTCATTTATGAGCTTAACATATATCACGTGACAAGAGCGTGCCCTTACAAGGTCGAAAATACCCTTATGAAACTCACGTGCAAGTCACGTGATTAATATCCGGCGGGTTTTTTGGCCAGAAATGGGACATATGTGGTAAACTCAAAAAAATGTATACTATAGGTGGCAATTGGAGACAAAAAAAGATTAGGTGGCAAAGTCCAAAAAGTGCCATAGTTCGGATGGCAAAAAATAATTTCCCCAAAATAATATATTAATTAAAAGTACATATTTATATTTTTCAATATGTAATTTATCATATATGTTTGGATGTATTAAATTATAATAACATAAGATTGAATATGTGGAATTGCCGCGACCATTCCGCGATATTACATTGGAACTGGAATGGTGGCCTCCATTTCATTCCCCGTGACCGTTACGGCGAAGCCATTGCAAGGGGTGCACCAACTTCAAGATATTTTCACGAGTTTCTCATGCAAATTATGGTGGAGATTTCGTTCACAAGATTCGTTATGGGCTAGGTTTTTGAAAGGCAAGTATGTTGGTGGTCGGAACCCAACAGAGATTAAACTCAAGCCTCATGACTCTCCTAGTTGGAAATGTGTGTGTTGGGTTAGATCACTTGTGGAGCCTCATATTTTTTGGCAACTTGGGAGTGGAGAAGTTAGTTTTTGGCATGATCATTAGCTTTTAGATGCACCATTAAAGGACTTGATTGAGCAAAGACATTATGGGATAGAGATGGTTAGTCGATTCTTGGTGCATGACGATTAGAATGTGGAGATGCTGGATGAGAGTATGCCCATGCGTTCGGTGGAGAATGTCATTTCTGTCTCTATTGATGCGTCGGGTGGTGATACAATCCTTTGGAAGCTGGACCCTAAAGGGAAATTTACTACTAAATCCATGTGGGAGCACATTCGGAACAGGGTAGGTGCACTGGATTTGTGGTCTCAAATCTGGTCGCCTGCTATCACGCCGAATATTTCTATTTTATTTGGTGTCTCTTAAAGGGATGGGTGCCGCTTGACGAGTAGCTGAAACGGAAGGGCTTTGTTTTGGCTTCTAAGTGCTATTGTTGTCACCAAGAGGAGACTTTTGTGCACCTATTTTTGTCAGGGATGAAGGCCTTGCATGTTTGGAGGTTCTTTGCTGATATTTTTCAGAGTGAGCTGCCTGAAACAGAAGATTTTGGCATGGTGCTTCGAGGCCAGGAACCAAAATGCAGGTGCGCTTGTTGGTTGCCATTCTGATTTTATGGTTCATTTGGGAAGTGGGAAACAATGCTAAATATAGGGGACGCAAGATGTGTTGGGAATTTTTGAATGCGGAAGTGTGTTGGGTAGAAGAAGGATGACAAAAAACAAAAATACAGAATTTTTACTAAAGAAAGAAGAACTCAAAATGCATAAATGAACAAGAGAGGAAGTTTTTACTAGAGAGTTTTACTTGGTTTTGCTTGAATTTTTCTTGGTACAAAACAATTGCTAGAACACCCTTTTTATAGGCACATTTTCACCTAGTCATTTACTCACTTCAACATCCACTACTCCACCTACAATTTACTCTCATTAAGTTCCACTTCTCCACCTAATATTTATTCTCATTCAAGTTCCAAGCAAGTGGGTAACTTGAAAGGTTTTCTAGAGAATTTGTAAAGTTCTAATTCCAAAGGTCACATTTATTCTAGACTTTCCAACTATTTGTCTAGGAAAATTATAAAATGTCTTTCTAACAAGATGGTGGCTAGTCACATAGTGCAGAAGGTTTGGAGGCAGATTTATTTGCTGTATGGAAAGGTGATGAGCAGGTTACGCCTTTCTTTAAGGTTAATCTGCCATAGCAGTAGCGTACTGTAGTGTACATGGTGCGCTGGTTGCGGCTTGTTCCTCCTTAGCTTAAGATCAATAAGGATGGTGCATCGCGTGGAGGCATGGGCATGGCGGGTGCCAACAGCATTGCATAAGTTCATGATGGCGCGCCAGCTTTCGCCTTCTATTCATTTTTGGGGCAGCGCATGAACATGCATGTGTGCAGAGCTCTACGCGGTATATGATGCCTTGCGCCTTGCCAAGGTGTGCGGGTTCTAACGGGTTTGGATCGAGGTGGACACACGGGCTGTCTTGAGACTTATTATGGGGGCAAAGATAACTTCCTGGCAGCTGCAGACCATTCTTTGCGAGATATGTAACATGATTGCGAATAGAGGTAAAGATAACACATATTTTCAGAGAAGCAAACCAAGCGGCAGATCTTTTGGTGAACATGCCGTGTGACATGAAGGACTCATGACTACTCGAGCTGGATCGATTGCAAGGGAAATTACGAGGCATTGTGCCGGTGGATCAAATGGGCTTGCCCTATTTTAAACGCGGGGAAACATTCTATAATGATTGATTGTATAGTTAGGGTTTTTTTATGCTTCTTTATAGCTAAGTTGGATATGTATTTTTTGAACTTCCCATTGTAATGCTTTGATTTATTATTAATTGGGGCGGGGGTGGGGGGGTGGGGTGGTGTCTCTACGAAAACCTCCTGGCGGACAAGAGCCGGCTTCTTAAAAAAAAAAAAAATTGAATTAATTCTTGACCGATAAAAAAAGTTTAGCCATGAAGGGCCATGGACAAAATTTGAAAGAAAAAAATGAAAGTGCTATAAATTTAAAAGTAAATCTAAAACTAAAGATGGCTGACAATTATGGCTAATCCCTCTATATATAGGACTCTCTAACATGCACATGGTTGGAGGAGTGGGAACGCCTAATCGAAAGAGCACTTATGCTTTGATGTCTTTTTCCAAATTCGCCCATGATTACCTTCTTTGCTTCTTCTTCTTTTATTTTTTTTCTCACAAAGTATATTCATCAATTCAATGCAATTGACCTTCTTTTTAGTGCTTTTCACCACTATTATCCTAAATCAATCAAAAAGCAATTTTGCGGTGAATTTCACATTTCAAACAATCAAAACCAACCAAAAGGAATGAAAATAGGACATGAAATATAGCAAAATATGCGCACTATCAAAGATCAAGAAGCACTTTCATTCATTCTACTTGCTACGGATCACAACAAATTTGAGAAAACTGCTCAGGCCATTGCAACAACGAAAACACAGAATACTCTAGCTAATATTTACTTTCAAGGGCATTGACAAGGTGAAAAGTCAGCCTTCAGGCTTATGAGGTGAGTTTGAATTGTCGCAAATGAGAATTTTGGGGGCCGTGTTTACTTCATTTCACTATAAGAAAATCTAGTTTTAGCAACCAACTTCTGAGCGATAATGATAAAATGGTTGCTAAACATGTAGATTTAGCAACAAAAAATTATTTGGTTGCTAGAGTTATATTATATATATATATTCTTTTTTCACCAATCAATATTTGGTAAGTGTAGATGGTTGCTATTATCTACTAAGTCATGCCCAATTATATAGCAATCGAAATTTGAGTTTTTAGCGAAAATTTTCATAGTTGTTGTAAATAGTTATCATATGTGACCAAATTAACAACCAAATATTGTGTTGCCACTAAAAGAATTACAAATTAATCACTAGCAACCAACTAATTTGGTGCCAATATATATACATATATATATATATATATAATTATAGTCACCAACTTTATATGGTAGCTAAAGAACTCATTACAAAAGAAACACTCATACCAAAAAAGAAATCTATTTTCTTGAAAAAAATTAAATAAAAATCCTTTAAATTCACTTGTAGTACTTAAATTAATTTAAAAACTTACTTTAAATATAAAAAGGAATAAAAACTTGTATTTGTAGAAAAATAAAAAATAACAAATTTTGTACTTACCAAAATTAATAAAGTTACAAAAATTAATAAATCACATAATTAAAAAATTGATAAAATTACAAAAAAAAAATGAATAAATTACATAATTAAAAAATTTAATTAAAATAAATAAATAAAAATATATTAACAAAACAAGGATAATTTCACAAAGATATAATAGTTATAAAATATATATTAACAATTCATTATAATAGTCTAGTAGTAGGACTCGCTTTCCCTTTAGTGGAAGACTAAGGTTTGAAACCTACTAGGTGTAAAATAATGCTTTCTTTGTTAGTGTGTGCAATTGCACCACACGATGGGTCATCCAAGGACTAGCAGCGGCCAGGCACTATGGTGGTGGCCAAAACTCAACGGGGTATTGTCACTGATAATATCATCTTCAATGACCATTACTAGATGGTCGTTGAATGTTTATTTTTGGTGACCTTATTCAAAATTGTTCCTAAACATTTTTAGTAACTATCCTGTTGTGACCACAGGTGACCAATTTAATTTTGGCCGCTATAAGTTTATCGACCATTTTTGCAGTTTTAATAATCATCCATAATGGTCGCTAAAACTAAAATTTCTTGTAGTGTTTCAAGGGTTGGTTTAGTTTTCAGTTAACTGTAAAGCAACGGTGAGAAAATAGGAGATAGCTGAGTAGTTGAAAAGATTCTTTGGTCAATTGATGTGAAGTTTGACCAAGGAGTCAAATAACGTGGATATCATGAAACTTAGTCAGTTGACTATAGTTCCAAGTCAAAAGGGGGAATATAAGAACACAGTTACATAGCCTATTAAACAAGCTGTCCAAACAAAGATACACATTTGGAAAGAAAAAAAATAACAAAAATAGATAATGTCAACTGAAGTAGTCCCAAGGTGGAAGTTCACCTCATTGCAGTGGATGTTGTGACAAAGGAATGGCCAGAATACAATCAAACTAAAATATATGTGGAATCAGGATTAGTGAGAGAAAAAGAATCTCAAACTAGAGGGGAAAAAGATGTTGAGTGCAACAATTGTCATTGATATATACTCTACGCCAATGAGTCTTCACATGAATCTAGTATAGAAAGTAAAAATCCTAACTTAAGATAGTGGGTGATCACACCCAATGCTTTGAAATCCAGCCTGGACCGGTCTGACTGCCACCCGGATCAGAAAACGGTTCGGTCAGACCCTCAAAACCGGAAGGCATTCAAAATCGGTGTATTATGATAGAACCAGTAGACTCGGCGGTTCAACTGGTGACCCCGTTGAACCGGTGCCAAGTTAATAAACCGGCCGGGTCTCATTACACTATAAATTAAACCCCACACCAATCAAATTCTAGTTTTTTTTCTCTCTCTCCTGTTATTTTTTTTTGATACAATCATCTCGGGACACCCTATAGATGTCAACCGGAAAACACCCCCATACACACGCACACACTCACTCTCTCTCTCCTGTTATTGACCTCCTATTACTGTTATTGTTGATGTTAATGTATGGTATCAACAGAAAAATGAAGAAAAATGTTATATTTATTAAAAGCATGGAAGGTTGTTGTTTTATGAACTAATGGTAGAGAATATAATTGTTATATGCCAATTATTTTAATTCACCAAATTCCTTTAATTAAAAATTCACTTACACTAATTATTTTTAATGAATAAAACTGCATTAGAACAATATGACATTATATTGTTAATAGATATCAAATTGACACATTACATTGCAAAAAATAATACAAGTTGGTAGAACATGTAATTAAATTGCTGGTTTTATTAAAGGTTAGTGTCAATAATTCGTACACAAGTTTTGTTTTGTTTTTGTTTTTTTTATGTCATTTTTTTTCTAATAATCTCTTTAAATACAATTCTGTTTACCATATTTCAAACCTTTAATATTAGAAGGAAGCGTATTTCATTTGAGAAATATATGATTGTGTATGTTGAAAAGTTAAAACTATATTATTTGCATTTTTTTGTTTAAAATAATAATTTTAAACAAGAAAAATACTTGAGTTTTTTTATTATTTATTATTTTTGATATTTTTTATATATTAAATATTATTTATGACATAATTATTACGTCATCGGTTCGACTGCGGTTAACCCGGCGGTCGGACCAGTGACCCTTAACCCAATTGATTTTTCGGTTCGATGAATGGTACGAGTTTTAAAACATTGATCACACCTTCATGTGGCTCATAATCAACAAGATAAAGGAATTTAAAGCACTTTGTATTTGAAATAGTTGCATGTATTACAAGTCTAACCACAAAAACATGTTCTTTGAGATAAACGAAACAAACATTTAGAAACTTTCAAATATACCTATTATATAAAAATGTAAAATTTTGATTCGCTTAAAGAACGGAGGCCACCAATTCATTTGAATGTGCACTATATCCCTTGTGAATGCGAATGTTTTAATCATGGGCCAAATTTAGGGATAATTCACCCTCAAAGCAATTCAAGGGATACTGTGATGAGAACGGGATTTGTTGCCACATTACCAATCCTTATTCACCTCAATTGTAACATCTCTATGATTCTATCGCTAGAACCTACTTATCGATTGGCACTTGCTAGTGAATGTACCAAATACCCGTACTTCCACTAATATTCAGTTTGAACACCCCAATATGTATCTCATAAGTGGAAGCAAAACTCGTTATATGATCCAACATCTAACTCGTTCATTCATCTACCAGAGATTCAGCTATTGTCTAGGGTATACCAAGGATAGGATCTTCGAACTATGATATATGTGGAGATTTGGAAAGTGGAGCATTCATGAGTGTAGGCTTGAAATGTTGTTGGGTACATCGTGTTTTTATAACTTAAATTGTGGTAGATCATTGTTGAGCCGGCCGACCAACATGCTATTTGTTACAAGTATAGTACTAAATCTAAGGTTATACAAGTACACTGTCAAGGTGCTGGTGACGATAGTAAGGATATCGAGCTTAAGTTATTTTGAGTTCTTGGAATTAATTGGACGTTACTTTCGAATATTATAAGTTCTTTATGGATTATATTTCTTAATCTTTTAAGTGGATATCATAATTGTGGGCAAGGGTTAGCTTGATTTATATAACCAATCCCCCTGTAGGTTCTTTAAGATGGGATTGGTGGCAGTTATGGCAGTGAGTTTGAAGTTTCGTTCTCGTTCGTTCTAGGTTCTTTAAGATGGGATACTGTAGTTTCGTTTTAGGATAAGAATGAATGGAATATCTTTTAAGAGCTTGCTTGGTATCGGATTAAATCTCATAAAATATTGGGCGCGTTAAATCTTTTTAACTACGATTCTATACGGCCATTCCACCCTTTTAAATTGTAGTCTAACTTTTGACTTTTCTTAAACTAAATATCACCTATTTGTGAAACGTTTTGTCTAATATACTACATATGCTTGAGGCCCAATCTCAATTGAATTGTTGCAATAATATTGTAAAAAGTCAAATATCTTAAATATTTGGTCGATCTTGCTGAATATTAGATTATTGAAAATCCTTTTATGTCAAGCCTTCTTTATTCATTCATATCTTACTTAGATATTTTTCCAACTATGCACTTATACCCCTTATATAATTTATAGGGCGAATTACAAATATATCCCCTGAAGTTTAGCGAAATTACAAAAAACCCCTCCAACTATTGAAATTACCAGTACCCCCCTGACGTTTGCATAAATTAATAAAAAAATCCATTCCGCTTGGGTTCCGTTAGGTTTTCATCAAAAAACTATGTAATTTTTCTAAAATATTCTCGTTCAATATTTTATTAATTGTTGGTTAAGGTGGTGTATTACAAACACCTCCCCCTAAGGTTTGCTGAAAATACGAAAAAAAATCCTTCAAGTATTAGAATTTACAATACAACCCCTAAGGTTTGCTCGCCTAACAAAAAACTCCCACCATTAATGTTTGTTAATTTCGCAACTGAGAGGGGAGAAAATGATTAGTTTTTTTTTCCCAAGGCTTTTATGACTGTTGTGATGGTTGAGATCTAGAAAAGGGTGTCAATGCTAGATTGACGGTACCCCCAGCGAGCAAATCAATGATCGGAGGAGGGAGAACCCCTTTGACCAACAACGAGAAAGCTTAGACGTGGTTGCTTCTTACAAATTGGAATCTTTGAAGCGAGATAGTTTCAATAGTATTGATATCGTCGAATTCTGCCAAAGCTCATTAGAAATATGAGAATCAAGGTGCATTGATCAATAGTTAAATTAGGTCAAACGATATTGACCAGTCATCACTCTGGCGTTGGGAATTTTTAATTAAGATGCGTGTTTTACAAATTTCCGACGTGGGGAGGCCGTCGTTGTTGCCAACAGGGGTGTGGTTGTAAATTCTAATACCTGATGAGATTTTTGGTAATTTCACCAAACCTCAAAGGGGTGTTTGTAAATAAAACATTAAGGGCAATTTTGGAATTTTCAGCCTTCCATTAACTATTACATGATTTATGGAAACCTCAGGACGATAATGGTAATTTTCAATAGTTGAGGAGTTTTTGTAATTTCATCAAACCTCATGGAAGGTTTCTATAATTCACCCTAATTTATATAGTGATAATTGATTGATTTATCATGCATTTAGGTTTTCAGTGAAATTTTATTGATGCATTTAACTCTCGACAAAAATCTTAACTCTATTAGTTCACATATTTTATAAAGGCAAATATTTGTGCCACTATTATCCCTTTTGGTTATTTCACTGTTTGAGAAGGTAGTCAGCTTATAATATGAGAATAAAATGAAATTTCGACTTCTTTTAGCTTATGTGATATTTGCACAGCTTTAGGTATGATATTTTATTCATTATCATTCAATATAAAGATAGACTATAGTTGCATGTCCCAATTTGTAGTTGAATAGTATTACATAATTTCTTCGTTTGGGTTTTTGGATTGTTTACTCTATATTTGTAGTTGAAACCCTTTCAAAAATTCCACATCCAACTTAAATGCACTCTCTGTTCCATCAAGTTGACAGTATAATAACGCAATAACTTAGAATTTCAATGGTATCCCTTGTGAAGCAATCTACTCTCAAAATCAACTTGGTAATACTTGAGCATTATAACAAGTGTAATCTATACATTATTAAATGATATTTATAATGCTTAACGTAAGCCAAATTATATTCCGTAATCATGAAACAGGCTCCAAGAAGTGAAATTTGATGCAGTCGATCTAAATAATTGAGCTGACTAAAACTGCATAAAAATTCTATACATGAGGTATCGGAAAAATAATGCATGTACGACATTGTTGGTGATTCTTGAATTAGCAACACTAATTCTCTTGTTGCTTGTTACACATTACCATATTAGATTTTACTTACTATGATTAATTTGTGTATCACCACCTATTCTCTCAAATCGCTCTTTGACTTTTGCAATGTATTATTCTGTATTTGTCTTTTCCTATATATCATATTCTTTAACTATTTTACTTTTGGAAATTTGGGACATTGATCCCAATGACCTATTACGATTAAAGATTTCTCACCTCTTGATATTAATTTCCTACGCCATTTTGAGAAATAAAAGGGGTGGGAATTATGTTAGGGACATAAGCATAATTATAGCTAGTCAACCTTGTTTATTTTGCTTCCTAAATTCGTAATATTCATTTGTGTACACTAGGTCATTTTTAATCTATAACCTTGCTAATTAATTACACTCAAAATTATCAAAATGACCTTTATTACATAAAAAAAAAAAAAATTCGTCACCTCATAGATAATATAAGCATATGGATTTCCCTTATATTATTCAATTCTCTTGACCATTTGCCAGATTTCGTTGAGTACTAAATGATTGTATCTTCTCCCTAACTTTTTAGACACAAATACCTTGTCAAAATATCAATTCTATTCAAGTGTCCTTAATGTCCTTTTGGACCTCTTGTATGTTTAGTTTTAGCACAAAAATTTAATAATATCATTCATAATTCTGTAAATTATAAGACTAGTGGTTTAAAATATTTTCTTTTTGGGAAAAAATAAAATTACAATTATATTCCATGTTTTGATTAGACTCTTTGTATTCAAATGAATCATTTATGAACTCTCCTTAGACCATTTCATTTATTTTTAGTTCTTGCATCTATGTTTGATTCTTAACGAATAGGAAATCAAAGGTTTTGTCGTATTGCGATTGCCTGTAGCCTTTCTAAAAGTTCTTCTCGGCATTCCTAAATTACTTAATACTATTAGATGGACAGAGTTATTAGAATTAGGATAGGGGATTTAAGAAAAATAGGTGCATATATATTAGAATTCGGTGACTAACACTACAAGAAAAATGGTTTTTGCCTACTGTAAGAAAATTGTAGCAAAAGGCCAAAATTCGTAACAAAAAGCTTTTTGCTACAAATTGGCTACGTATTTACTACCATAGTTAATACGGCCGTAACAAATACTTTAGCAGTTAAAGGTCGTAGTAAATAGTTTTAACTACGAATTGTCGTCTTTTGCTACGATATGATTTTCGTAGCCAATATAATCGAAACAGGCCATTTTGCTGCTACAAAATTATTATTTTTTATTATTTAAATTAAATTAAATTCTGTCAAAATAACTATTTTTATTTTTTCTTCTTTTTATTTTACACGCTGCACCCAGTTGGAATCGAACTGTGAAACCTGAATTCTGCACCATGGCGGACAACAAATGCCTGGATTCCGCACAAGTTGGGATTCGACACCATCTAACATACACAAGGAAGAGTCTTGCCGCTATAATATTTTAATTCTTTATTCACATATATATATTTTTTTACTTATCATATGTTTCAAAAAATTATCAATTTATTAATTTATTACTTATCCTTAGTTTCATTTAATCTAAGGTTAAATTATTAAATTATTTATTTTAATTAAGCATAATAAATGAATTAAATAGGTTCAACCAAAAATGCTTCCCCCAATTCAAATATGCCAATTGAAAGTTTTCGTAAATCTAATTGAATAGTTTTATTATTATAAAATTAGTAATTCATTACTGTATATGTTGATTAATCTATATATATGATTATACGTGATGATTATAACAAAATTTATTTTAGTGATTGACATATTTCACTATATATATTTTCCAATAATGGCACATTAACAAGTTATGTTAATTTTAATTTTTTTTACCAACTGTTTAGGTAATAACTACCAAAATTTCATCGATTAATTTAATAGATAGATTTTTAAAATGCATTTTCTATATTTTATATTTTGGCGGAATTTTTGTTGAAAATTTAAAAAATATATATATTACTATTTTCGACCGAATTTTCATGGAAATTAATAGTTTTTGTTGGTAAAAATACTCCGTAAAATTTTGCTAAAAATACAAATATTTATATTTTTTTTAATTTTTTGACAAAATGTTTTCTCTGAATTTTTGCCAAGAAATTAAAAATAATTCACTTGGGTCCCTTGTTGAAATTTAAAATTTAAACCCCTCATAAATTTCATCATTACTATTAAAATAATTGCTCAAATAACAATTGTAGCTAACGGTAAAAGTATCAAAGTAAACAAGCTTTGAATAATAAATTTTGCGGATACTATTACATGTAAATGGCTTTAAAATTTTAATGATATATCTTTATAATTTAAATGTATTATATTATTCAAAAATATTAATCATTGAAATAGACTTGAGAATATATAGTATATATATAATTACCTCAATTCAATGATAAATTTAAAAAACAAATGTCTTTTTCCATATGTGATGTGTGATATGAAATTTAGATATTTTGGAATGGGGTGACATTTGTCTTAGTGAATTAACTAAAGGCAATTAAAATAATTTTTACTGCAAAGTTGTTAGTACCTTGTTTAAAAATTGTGCTAAAATTGATAAGTTATGTAAGTTTTCTTTCTTTTTTTTTTTATTCATTATAATTGAAATGTCATATGAAATAATTATCTTATTACATTTTCACTTGCTATGATTTGGATTCCGTAGCAAATAATTGATTTTTCTCCATTCATTTGCTACGATCTTAATTTTGTAGCAAATAACCGTCATCTTATTACTTGATCATTTGCTACAATCTAAATTCCTTAGTAAATACTGGTCTTATTACCTGATTATTTGCTATGGTCTAAGTTTTGTAGTAAATTACTATCTTTTACTACATTTTAAAAAGTGTAGCAAAAAAGTTCGTAGCAACAAGCTATTTTTCTTGTAGTGCAAATTCTTTGAGAGAGGAGAGTTGTGACATCATAAATTCTATTCATAACTAGCTATACATAAAAACATATGGAATAAATTCCTACTAGACATAATAAGTTATCGGTTTGTATGATTAATAAATTAATGTTAACTTTGTAATAGAATCAAATTCAATTTAGTTGGAGTTATTAAACTACAGAGTTTGGGAAAATTTAGACTTTAAAACTCAAGATATTTTTCTTGTCTTATAATAATAATAATAATAATCAAGCAATTTGATAAGAAGAGAATTTGATGTTTTTTCCTTACCCCAATTACATCTTCCATGATCTAGTTTGTATAACTCCATGCTTACATCAATAAGTACACCTCCATTATTTTAATTGGACCACAATGCCATCAACAATAAACCTACCACCATAGTTAGCATGTGCAAGGTAGTCAGTCCTTATATATACAGGTTGTTAGGATTTGATTTAGGCAATTACATGTTTGTAGAGCAACAATTTACCCAAAGAGTTGAGTAGTAAGATTGTTGAGCGTGTTGTTTATTTGTCCAATTGAATCCAACAAGAACATGCGTAATCAAATACCACAAGAGGCGTGGAGTGGACACAAGCCCAGTTTATCACATTTGAAAGGTTTTGGAAGCATTGCTTATATGCATAGTTTTGATCAACAAAGATGAATTCAATTATAACAGCGTTAAGTACATAATTGTTGGGTATGGCCAACATTCAAAGGGATACAGATTGTATGATCCTATCAACATGAAGATGAAGACCAGTCTTGATATTCCATTTGATGAGAAGAGCTCATGGAATTAGAGTTCTCAACAAATTGAACACTACAATTTGGATATGAAAAATAAGATGAGTTGACTAAACCTATCACCATTTCAAGATAGTTACTATCTATTTCCATCTCATAAAAGATGATTTCAAGCATTGGATCGGATCTCACGCTAAGAGACCTTTGGCAGAAATTTTTGAAGAATTGAATCACAACTAGACCTTATTTTGTCTCTTTTCAAATACAGAGAGAATAATTGGCTTTGAAGAGGCATCGAGAAGTGAAAAATTCAATAAAAGCCATACATAAATGCGGAGATTGATGACATTAAGAAGAGTAATGTTTGAGAGCTTAATACTCTGTTAGCAAGATATAAGCCATTAGAGTGGAGTAGGTTCGCAAGATTAAAAGGAATTCTAAAGAAGAACTGGAATAGAACAAAGTAAGGCTTGTAGTGAAGTGATACAAGCAAATGGCATGATGAAATTGACTGTGATAAAGTCTTCAACCATATGAAAATCATAAGAATTTTGATAATGTTGGCATCTCAAAAGAAGTGGGGGATCGATCAAATAGTTGTGGCGTCCACATTAATTCTCAAAAAGTTATCATCATGCAAAGTTCTATGTCAAACAACTTGAAGGGCATTGAAGGACAAGACGAAAAAGCGTTGAAATTGAAGAAAGCATTGTACAGATCGAAGCAAGTATGAAGAGCATGGAGTAGTGATATTGATAAATATTTTCATGCTAAACGGTACAAGAAACGTCCCATTAATATGCTCTCTATATCAAGACAGAAGAGTATGGCAAAATCATGGCAGTTTGTTTGCTTGTTAATTGTTTGATTTTTACAAGTAACAATGGGGAAATGATGCAAATTTCAAGATGGAATTGTACAAGGAGTCTGAGATGATGATAATTGATTGATTTCATACTACTTTGGATTGAGGTGAGACAAAGTGTTTTGGAATCTTTCAATCTCGCAAGAGGGTAATGCAAAAGAGGTATTGAAGAAATTCAAGAGCAGGATTGCAAGGCAATTAACATTCTTATTTTACTGGGAGAAAAGTTGTCAAATCACCTCGCTAAAAAACGAGTTAATTCCACGAGTCTTGTTCCAAAATATTACCCTAATAAAAAATAATATCAAATTACTACTTTTCAAAAATTAATTCCTATATTATTACTTCTTGAGCTTTTTCTCCCAAAATATTACTTTAGTAAAAAATAATTCTCAAACTTCTACTTACTCAAAATTATTTCCCATAGTATAACTTCTATCGTCGCATAATTTAACAAAAATATATGGATAAAATATATGTTGCCCCCTTAAGATACTTCTTTTTTATAAATTTTTTTCTACAATTTACCTCTTTTAACTATTTTATGTTGCATTTACCTCCTTTTATACCTAAGCAATAGTCATTTTTATTTTATTTTATTTCTTACCTTACTTTTCTATTTTTCTAGCTCTATTTCTTTATCCTTTCGTCTTCTTTTTAATTCAAAATGTTATTACAAATTTGATTTTAAGAGTAACAATTATCTTATGATTTCAAAATAATAATAGGAGGTTTACTTTAAATCTTCTTTATATATAGTGAGTGATTATTAATGTGATTATTTTATTTTATTTTTTTAAATCTATTCAAAATCTGTTATGGTTATTTTCCATATATATTCGAATTTTATGATCAATACTTAAGTGTTAATAAAAACGTCGAATTGGTCTTGTTTTAACATAATTTAACGTGTCATGTATCGCATCGGAAAATGTTGGAAGAATGTTGTGCTCTAGCCCACGAGCCTCAGGCCGACACACAAGGAACTCAAGATTGACGCGAGGTCCAGATTGACCCCGAAATAACTCAAGCTCAAACAAAGCCAGCTCAAGCTCAGCTTGCAATCCGCGTGGCCTGGATTCGTTTGCACCATTACATGCAAGAATTTTTTATGTGGCCGTACATCATAGGAGAACGATCCTAGCATGCCCGGCATCTTCTACATTAATAAAGTTTGAATTAATACTATATTTAATAAATGACAATATTCATCTTTCAACCAATTAAATCTATTGATGTCGTGTTACTGCCCCAAATCATTAACAGTGAGAGCAGCCGGCAAGGGGTTGGGAGAGGCCAGAAAACCGCTTTAGAATCAACTCTCAAACACAAAACTAGGGACCAAAGAATAACTTGATGTTCAACTGCATAACCGTAGCTAGAAACAAAGATTGATCGTGGTTCAAATATCAATAAACTTGCACAGTAGGACTAAATCTACAAGAGTATATTCATGCTTAAACGAAGATCAATGCTTGAAGTTGACACCTGAATTGTCATAAAAACCTGGTGCACAAATGTTAAGCAACATTAGCTCGTCGACGTCAATCATGCTCCCTAAGAACAATAATGAGCAAAGAAATCAAAAATTTAAAGACCCAACTGAAGCATAAGAGAAGGTGTAGTTTCAAAATCCAAGACCCAACAAAGAGTAGCAATGCTTGCAATAGGAAAAGTACATGGATACAGCCTGTCACTAGTCACTACCTGCTAAAATGCATCCCGTCCAATACCACCACGCCGATCATCCCGCCTCCGATTCATGTACATATCACGCTGATAATCTTTAGGTTGAACCCCACCTCTAACAGGAGACCGGCTTCTATCCCTAATACGAGGAGCCCAGCCACGAGGAGGAGGACCTGCTGGAGGTGCTGGAGGTGGTGACAACACCCTCCTTCCATACCCTCTCCTCTCGTTGAAGTAGTTATCCCTTCCATGGTCTCTATGGCCCCAGTCTGGCAGCATAGGTCTATCATACCTGTGCCGGTCCCTAGGGTCATCTTCAGGATAATCATGCCTATCGCCACGTATGAGAGGAGGATCAGAGAATCTGCCGCCTTCATGTCTTGCAGGTGGAACACCAGCTCTAAAGTCTCTGGGAGCACCTCTGGGCCATCCACGAGGGGGGGACCTATATCCACTGTTCACAATCCTTCCAGGAGAATGATCCAATGGATTGGGAGGACCACGTGGCCGTGGAGGGAATGGGGGGCCAGGATACCCCCTCCTAGGACTCCCGGATGAAGCATAACGGGGCCCATTGCAGTTGTTACAGTGGTCTCGCCTAGCGAAGTTCAAGTTCTTACATCTGACAGATGACGGAAACTATATTACAGATATACACAAGGAGTTGCAGAGGGACCAAAAACCCAAACTTCCGTAAAGATGAAAAGACTGATGCAAATACAAAATGCCACAACACAACACAGTTTCCTCATCATGTCACCACACCTCAAATGCTAGTTTTCTTCCTCTGTTCATCATCCTGTCAGCAGAACACTTCAACTGCCAGGAAAATTCCTTTCCCCTCCCTTCCCCTCCACAGGCAAAACCCAACCCACCACCCCAACCCAAGAAGAAAAGAGCAACCAGTAGTTGCAGGCACGCATGCAACTGAAAAACTTCTCCAAGTTTGTTTTCGATGATATGCGGGTGATTGAATTGAAGAATAAATAAGAACCTAGCAACAATATTACATTAACAGATGAGTCCCAGTGTCCCACAACCAAACAGGAAGTTCAGGATGGAAAAGCTCGATTGGCATAAATCCTAACAATGTACACCAACAAGTTGACGCAAATGTTTCATAGGATTGAGGGACACGCCATCAAAGCTTTTACTTAGCAACAAACAGCTTTTCTGCTATGAATAATTATTATATGACGTGAATCCACAGAACATCTCCCAAAAGACAATTGCGTACAAATGGTCAAGCAAAGTAAAGCCTACTGAATGACAAGTGATGCAGATTACAAATAAAACTTTAAATACAAAGGAAAAAAAAAACCAAGAAGAAAATAATTTGTGCACCAACAATGTTTTTGGTTTGAAACATAACATAAAATAGAAGAAATAAACGATCAAGTCAAAAGGCAAGTTATAGAAAAGAAAGAATAAAAAAAAGGCACTCACGAGGGATCTGAGCAAATCCAATCCCCTTCTCTTGGCTGCACATTAGGATTATTTCGAGGCGGAGCCTCAAGTCTGAACGATCCACGCCCTCGTGCAGGCCTGTCGTAACCTCTACCAGCAAACCGGCCATCATCCTTCCCACGGCCATAAGGAGGTGAGTAGTCACGATATCTACCAGGATCTCTCCCACTGCCAAATCCACGACTTCGTGATGCACCATTAGAGGGTTCAAAACCTGGACTAAAGCGATGATGTGTATCCCTACGACGAGCAGGAGATACAGAACCTGCACGTATTCTATATCCTGAAAAAAGCCAGTGAAGCCGAAGATATGAACACCCAATCATATAAGTAGAAGTCACCAAGTACATTGTCTTATATAAGCCAATTTTGCGACCCAAGAAATGCCAATCACAAATTTAAATTATGTGAACACAAGAGTAACCATTGTGGAAGCATCTCCTTGTCAAGAATACGAACAATGTATACTGTACTTACCCGCACATAGGATCAGAATTCAAGATCTTTGCAACAAACCACCTAACTCTTACTTAGATTGGATAGCAGTAATCACATTGTCAACCATCACACATTAAAATTTATTTGCCCCTATATATCTTGCAAACTATAAACTGAGTAATCACTAATGGCAAGTTGGCAACCAACCCAGTACTCGGACAATGCACCAAGTGATTTATTGTTCATTCCAACTACATACATGCAGAAGTCTCCAGATTAAAAGATGCTTATCCAAATGATATGACTGAAAATATCCATATTATACCATTTGAATTCCTGTGGCACGAAGCCAAAGTAACATCGCTAGAAGACCCCTGAAGACCATAAGAGATGCCACAAACAAATATCCCACCACTGTTTACTTTCCAAATGATCAAAAAACCCATGCAATACCACTGTTCCGTCCTTTCACAGCTGCAACCCGTCCACACAATGTCCATAATATTCATTTTTACCAGCCGTGAGCTTTCCGGAACATGATTTACACAAGTGTCAAGCTATATCACATGATATTAAACCCCAGGCTTCTTTCTGGTCTTGCATTACTTTTTGTAATTTCAAAAGGCCCACTCAACCCCGAGATAACCGTTGAAACACTTAATGGTGTATACTTTGACCTCAATGTCATCAAATGCCCAATGCTCAGCAGCCATAGCCAGCTTTAGGTACACTTGCAATCTTCACCCTCATTACCATCAAAAGTTTTCCAATTTATCAATGAACCTAAAAACTTCCATGTGTACTCAGACTTTAACCAAGAATCATACCACGATTCAGCACACCTCCTCGGACACTGTTTTCATCAACAAGTCATCTTACTTCAGATACTATGCAAATGAGTTAAATTGCTAACAAGTACCAGTTGACTGACAGCATAACATATCCTCACCACATTCAGCAGACCCATCAGAACTTTACACATGCATGACCCAATGACAAGAAAATGAAACGCGTCATTATTTCAATGATCTTGAATATCCATCATCAATGTAGTTTCCCACATAAATATCTACCATCTTAAAAACCAAAACAAGAACCAACCCAGTTCCAACATGCCCTCCTCAAGACCCAAGTTCTTGCACCAGGCAATGTTCATAGCTGTAGAAAACAACAGCAAAGTTCATTCACCATTCAACAGTCCATAAGCGACATTGCTCGACATACAACACAAGGCAATAGCGAAGATCGTGGATAATAATATAATATAAAAGCCAAGCTCCAATTCAAGAACAGATTGCCTAAGATAACTAAAGCATGCAAGGAAGGTCATGAATTAAAAGTGGAACTACACCACATAAAGACAGGCAAAACTAATCACAAATATCAGTCACAAGCATAATGTTACTGCCTGTGACCCAGGGTCCACTTACCATCCATTTAAGAACTTAGAGAAAGGAACATATCTTTCCCTCTCCTGGTGCAGAGACTTGCACATTTTCAACATCATGGAAAAGAATCGTAGTTTTTAAGAGGTCCTTTTCTTTTTAGTGGACACAATGAAAAATTTTCATAAGTTAAAAGTCAAAATAACCATTAAATACGCATCAGCATTATCTGTCAGAATGTGATAATAAAACATATTTTGGAATTGAACAAAAGCTGATTGGTTTGTTTTTACTATCAAATAGACATTATTACAGCAGCACATAAAAGTTAGAAACCTGTAAAAAAATATACCTGACAGGAAATGGAAGCAAGCAATGTTTCTCCAAAGGAAAAACAATTTTCTCTCTCATTTTGGTGCAAAAGAACTTTCAGATCAAGCAATTGTAATTTGAAATAAAGGACCAACCCCATTAAATTTCTGTTAGTGGCTATCATGATTGGGAGAAACAGACTTGCATTGACACCATATAATTGAGCAAAACCACAAAACAAATAACTCTAATTATACAGCAACCGGTCACTGGTACTCTTATTCACCCACGGAAAACAATACTCCACAGCCTATGAGTGTCTCCTGGTCTCGACCCACATACAAGCATGCATCATCAAAAATAACAATAACAAGGAAACTGAATTACTAGATCTAACATTAAGTTACAAATCACAATCATATTCACATTTTAGGCACATTTAACTTGCTTCTTAGTTCTAAATATGCAATGTTAGATCATAAAGCAGTCTAGCCAGCATAGCAGGAATGAACTTACTAAACTCCTATCATACTCAAAATCTCCATATGCCGGTTAAACATTGTCTTATGAGATCATTGGAGTATTTATCACTAAAATTTGAGACGTAGAATTATTGACACACTATCGCATAATCATGATTCAAGACAGGTAACAATGAACTTATGATTCCATAAGCATTTCACTCAGGGACAAAATAATCAAGTTGAGCTTCTTCATTATCTAACTCAAACACCGAAAGCCCTGTAACCAGAGTATATCATTTTCAGCTCAAATCCGACATTTCATGGACAACACCCTTTTCACAGCACTTGACAGCTAAGTAGGCACCAAGAAACATGTAATTTTTATTTCCCGTTTCTAGTATGCATAGGCTCAAAGGCCAGGAAAAGTCTATACTTAAAGCACTTCAATATAAACAGGTAAACTGTAATCTGCAATTCATTAAAGCAAATTTGATATAAATCCTCCAAAACCAAAGATAGTAAAACGAACAGCTAGGGTTAGGGTTCTACAACTATCCAACCAAGAAAGAGAAACACAGAAGTGACCAACAATATGTTACTAATAAACAGAGTCGTACCCTGGCCATCGTATCGATCAGAGCGAGAGTACGGAGGCGGATCGCGACGAACCTCGCCAGGTTCGTAGTCGCTGCCAGCCCCGCCACCACCAGCACCGCCTCCGCCTCCGCCGCCGCCGCTGTGACTAGGACGTACAACGAGGCTGCTTAACAGTGGCTGGTGCGGCGTCGTTTGATCTTTCTCTCGCGAACTCATTTCTCTCTCGCCGGGATTTTCTGTGTGAGGAAAAAAAATAAAAAAGAACAATTATTTGAGCGCCAGACAGAGCCCTAAATATCAGGGTTACCAACACCAAGATTTTGGGTATAGAGTGGACTTATCAATTTCGGCTTCAATTTTATTTTCGACGCTCTCAATGTTGAATACTCGTTTATAATTTAGTTTCACTCAAATTTTTGATAGTTTAATTAAGGTTGTAAATGGGTAATCAAAAAGCCTTCTACCATTTGTATTTATACAAAATAGATATTATCTATATTCGATTATAAGTATTCGAATAATAAATAGATACAGATATGGTAATTACATATCTGATCTGTTTAATATCCGCTCTGAATGTGTATCCGACGGATATATTCGTTTAATATATATCCGTTGCCGTATCCGATAAATAACATTAAAAATTTATTATTATTATTATTATTATTATTAGTAGTAGTAGTAGTAGTAGAAATTGTGTGTGTGTGTGTGTGTATTTATATATTGTAATGTCTTCTTATAAGTAAATAGAAAAAATTTAATTGACTTATACTTTCGTAATTTACAACGAAATAAAAATATAAGTAAATATATTAACTTTACTTATATTAATGAGCGCATATCATACTTATATATATATATAACCTCAATTAGACAAGTTATAAATTTTATTTGATTTTTTTATATAAATAGATTCGGATATTCAATCGAATATTTGGATAATTATAAGTGAAAACGGATATTCTGATATCCGGATATCCATAATTTTGTCAAATTCTTTGAAATACTAAACGGATTCGGATATATTCGAATTCCCAAAATATCCGTGGAATTCGAAGTCGGATATGATATTTTGAATATCCATTGGATTCAATGACGGATACGGATATTAAAAAACTTAATCGGATACGAATTTGGATACTGTATATCCACTTCGATTAATATTCGTTTACAGCCCCAAGTTTAATTTCAGTCATTTTTCAAAGAAAAATGGAATAGGGAACTTCATGTACACCCACCCACTCGATTGGGACTTTCTAATTAATTTTTTTAGTTATTAGTCATAACTTTTCATTTTAAAAAAAAAATAGCTAGTGATAAAATACTTAATAATGGATAAAAATATTATGCCTTTCGAAATATAGAGTTTTTTAGACTTAACCACTTAAATATTTTTTTTTTGGTTGCGGATTAGTATATAAAGTATACGAGTTTTTGCAATTTATCTCTAATCTATGAATTTCAGTCACTTAAACTTTTTTTTTTTTTTTCCGATCGTCATCTACAGTGTACGATTTTTGTAATTTACCACCTAAAGTAAATGAGTACTGCAATTTACCACATAAACTATACCGATTTTGTAGTTTACCACCTATTTATGAACTTCAATTAAAAAAAAATCATCAATTTTTTTTTATCACATGACCTTACTAAGAGCAAATTAATTAACTTAGGGTATGTAATTTGGGGGAAGAAATGAATTGTCGTTTCTTTGTTTTTGATAAAGGTTATCACTTAAAGGGAAAATAAGATTTTTCATTTTTCATTTTTGTGCATTCTATTAGACATTTTTCACTTTTAAGGACAAAATGGGATTAATCAATGTCTAAGTTCGAATCAGGTTGCCAACAATTTTAACATTTTTCTGAGTGCATATTGATTTGAAAATACCAGTTTGTCCCTAGTAAGGTCGTGTGATAAAAATCTTACAATTTTTTATATTGAAATTCGTAATAATTGGTAAATTAAGTGCAAAACCAATATACTTCAAGTGTCATTGGCAACAAAAAAGTTTAGGTAATCGGAATCCTTAGATTAGGTTAAACTACAAAAATTCGTATATTTTTAGTGGTGATCGTCAGTAAAAAATAATTTAGTTAATTAAATTTTAAAAAAATTATACTTTGAACGATAAAATATTTTTATCCCTACTTAATCATAAAAAAAATGATAGAGACGAAATATACTTCACCATAATTTGACAATAACATAAGTATCTCAATTTTGTATTATTATTGTAAAATATGTTTCCAAAAAATCTGTCACTAATCATTTTCAAAAAATTACAAAAGTAACGACTAATGGTACGTCATAGCAAAGTTCACTTTCTGACTCAACAAAAATAGCAAAAAAGAAAATTAAAGCATTAAGAATTTTAAAGAAAAGCTAAATTGCATTTGGTTCTAAAGGTGGAGGATGACTTGGATTTTCTCTCAGCATTAAAAATTAAATAAGGGATGTGTAATAAATGTACCTCATAAAATTATGTGATTTCATGTGTATAACATATAAAACCATACCGAAATATAGGAACTTTTACTAAGATGTTTCACTATTTGAATTTATCTACTTTCACCTCCTTTTCGGTCTGAGAATGCTCACGAATGAAGCACTCTTTTGATCACAACTTAAGTGCAAAATTGAGTGATTTGATGTGTATTTTGCAAGAACCAAAAACTCAAAACCTCTTTTTTGTTTTTTTTCTGCACACACGTATTGATAGCACTTCTCACCCACTTTTAATCCCATTTTCTAGTCATTATTTTGGTGGGAGTTAATGGGATGGTTTTTATTTTCAAATAAAAACCGTTCCCCCCTAAAATTAAAGTGTATACCCATTTTTTGTAAATGGATCTTGATTAGAATCAATGCCAATCTTGTCACATCCTAATTTTTCTTATATGTGAATTATGTGACATTTTAATTTTTATACATGAAATAGGTATAATAACTATAATAATAATAGCAAAAACCGGTTACTATAATATATATATATATATATAAACCGAATTATATGATATATATATATATAGATATAAAATTCTAGGAATTATTTTACTTGTTACATGTGTTAGGATACTTGTTCTCGTTATATGTTAGAAGAGATTTATTTGTTACGTGTGTTAGGACACTTGTTCATGTTATATATTAAAAGAGGATTAGGGCACATGTTATTTTACACATGGCATTCTTGTAAGCTATAGGAGATATAATCAAGACACCTCAAAGGCCACTTGTTCTCTTGATATTTAAGATAAGGTGATCTTTAAGAAATAGAAGACATATGTAAAGACACTTGTTTAATCTTCATAAACCCTAAGACACTTGTGTGTGATCCATACAAGCCCTTATCTTAATCCAAGGGTTATAATCTTGCCATTAATTCTTAAGAAAAGATCAGTGGTCATGATTTGGCCAAAAAATGCACATTTAGATATTGAAAAGATAAGATTTGGGACACCTAAACCCTTATCTAATTTTGATTCATACACTTGAATGCCCTAAAAATTAACCACAACAATTACCTTGAGATTTATTAATAAAATAATGAGTGTGTCTTGAATACACACCTATAAATAGAGGGTCACTCCCCATACTTGAAAATCAAGCACATACAACTTACACACACATACACACACCACACACACGGAACAACACTTATACATATATATAGAAGAAAAACCTAGAGGCTACATACACATTTAGAAGGTTTGTTCTAACCCTAGGCTATCTTATGGTAATACTTATATACATGTTTTACCTAAACATGTATAACCAACTTATATGCTTACATATAGTAGCTTGAGGATTATTTATATACCTATGTATATACTTAGATAATTAAAAGATAAAGATTGTTCTTTTAAACTATATGCATATATGCATGTTTTGCCTATACATAAATATAGTAAGTCAGGGCTTAATTATATACCAATACATAGGCCTATAAATTTGAAAGACTAAGCTTGCCCTTATAAACTATATGCGTATATGTAGTTAAAGTTATGTTGAAAGTTATGAATATGTATGTATGTGTAGATATTTTTACTTGTGCAGCTATGCATAGCATTCCTCTTAAAGTAGTTACTAAGCATAAGTTAGTTCACTTAGTTATGAGGTTATGTACGTATTATGAAATTATAAGAAATCCAAGTTGGTTACATAGTCAAGAATGACTACTAATTATGAGGACTTGCAGTCTATTGTTCGAGTCTTAGCTACTAATGCAAATATAGGGGGTTACCGAGTTAACGTAGTCAATGTCATCCTTAATCTTGGTGAAACGTAAACCGCTAAGGTGAGTGCCTTTTACCTTCTTTGTTGGAGTATTGAACTATATGCTATAAATATATTGTCGTATGACCTACCCTGTCAGATTTACGTTATCCAATTCTTTTGGAATTATATTTTACTCTCAACATTCCAACGAAATATTTCTCCAAGTTATAAGTCAAATTATATTCGATTGTGATGTATTAACTCTATCTGTCTTGAAATGATTTATTGACACCCTTAGGATATCATATTTAAATTATGTTGCTATGTATCCTGGGTGTGGAAACAAGCCATTGCTTTATTGAAAGTTTGTGAGCCATTTTGTCTTGATATGATCTACTGATACCCTTGGGGACACCATTGGGAAGTTCGGGCTCAAGTACATGCGAGTGGGGTATATCGAGCGGAACTGACCATTGATAGAACCTTTTGTTACATGATACCATTTTGTTCGATTTGATTCCTATGCATAGTCGGAAGTTGTTACATGGGCGCGTGGAACACCTACCGTTTACTTGTAGTCAAGGTGGCTCCTTGACACAAAAGGGGTCATAAGGGGTTCTATTATGATTTATCTGTATTGGGTAGGCATAAGGTTGGAGATTCTGTTCATGGCTCAGTATATGTCTTGTTCAATTTGTATATATGTGTTTCACATTGCAACGCACTTTCACATGATTTATTATTTTATTAGTTTTATGAGTCTTATTTTCTATATATGTGTGTGTGTGTGCGTATTTCTAGACTTACTAAGTCATTTGGACTTCCCACCCCAAGTTCTTTATGTTCATTGCCACAGTTTCAGAAAAAATAAGTTGAGGGGACTTGGTTAAGGCAATCGGTACGTTACAAGTCATTAGTGCATAGTCCTTTATCCTATATAGAAGGTTAGCTTGTTTAATAAGAAACGAAAGATCCCTACTTGAAGTGTTGTACTTGGATAGTTTGTTACCCTACATTTCTATGTAAGTCAATTGCGCTTTATTCTTATTTCGATTTTGTTGTTCGATAATCGATTACTGGGCAGTACCGAATAAGTTTCAACATGTTGGGTACCGATTGGAAAATAGATACTCAACAAGATCATTAAGTGAGTCCTACTAGCATAGAATGATCCTAGCAAAGGGGGGTATAACAGGTGGTATCAGAGCTCAGGCTAATTGCCTGGGATTCTCGAACTAGGATGTATGTACTGCGGATTAGTGATGTCTTTGGTACTGGAATTATGGTAGATCATTGTTGGGGCGGCCAACCAACAAGTGATTCATTATAATTATGGTCTAGAGATCTAGGATTGTGTCAGGGGCACTATAAAAGCGCCTATGAAATGATTAATTGGGATAGTGGGACAACCAGTACCACATAATGTTTTGTGTACATACAGAAGCGACTAGGGTCAAGGTAAACATCTAGTCTTTTCTTTTGTTTTGCTTAGGCTATACCACTATGTGTATATATGTGCCTTAAGTGTAACCTTTGTATATGTTGTTTGTATAAGGTATATGTACGGTGTACCTATGATATATGTAGTTTTGTGTGATATAAATACGCTTTAGTAAATAATTGATGCATCTTTCCCTAGATCCGAATTCCCAATCCACCCAAGAACCAAATCACGCCACTATAACACAACCTCGAGAAAACTACTACCATGGACCAAGGATAAGGAGTGAACTTGAAGAAAATCAATCCTTGAATCAAGAAAATAGTAGTGATCTTCTAAGCCAAATGGTTGGAGTTTGGTGGGAATTTGTGTAAACAAGCGAACAACAAAATCAAAATTACCAATCGAATGATGGAATGTTAGATCGTTTTCTACGCCTCAATCCACCAAGGTTTTATAGGGAACTAGATGATCAAAAAATTGTAGCATGGGTAGTGGCACTTGTCAAAATCTTTCGGTTTCTACACTGTAGCGAAAGAGAACAAGTGGAATTATGCAGTATTTCTTGATGAAAAAGCAGACAATTGGTGGAGACTTGTGGAACAAAGATGGAATGCAACTTATACACCCATGACTTGGGCAAACTTCTTAAAGAAATTTACTGATAAGTTCATACTCAAGTAGTGTAGGATACGAGAGAAAAAGAATTTATGAACTTAACCCAGGGAGCGTGTAGTGTAGCAGAGTATGAGGCCAAGTTTGCTCACTTGGTACAGTACGCACCTCACATCATAAATGATGAAAGGCGTAAGACCAAACATTTCATTCAAGGTTTAAGACCTGAAATTCGTTGGGCATTAATGGCTACTGATATTGAGGAATACACTCAAGCTCTGAGTAAACTAGTGGTCATTGAGTAGAGATAAGGGAAATTAAGCAAATCACGAATAAAGTTAGCAAGAATAAGCCATCTAGCTTGGGAAGCAGAGGACAATTTAGGAAGTTCGACACAACGAATAACAAGCGACCTCGGATAGAGAGAGACAAGATCTTAAGAGTAGGGGGTGTAACTATTGTGGATATGCCAATCTGACAGAAACAAATTGCTGGAAGAAAAGTGGAAAATATATAGCATGTGGTAGTAATCAGCATATGCTTAGAGAATGCCCAAAGGCATGAAATCCTGTTTCAAATGCCCAAACTCGAGAAGGAAAAATCCTGGTTCCCCTTATTGAAAAGCCAAAAGTGAAAGTTAGAATGTATGCCCTGAAAAAAGGACCAACCCAACCACACTGGTGGAAGGTTGCCTAAGATTTCACGGCATCCCCGAATCTATCATCTCAAATAAAAATCCCAGGTTCATGTCTGGACTATGGCAAAACATACAAGGGTGTATGGGGACTAAACCACTATTTAGCATAGCTTTACATCCCTAGACTAGTAGTTATCAGGCTTTTAAACAAATAGCACCATATGAAGCATTGTACGGAAGAAATGTCGATTATCACTATACTGGGATTTGGATGAGTGGAAGTTGACAAAAGACGAAATAAATCGAGTAGTGCGACATGAGCTCGTTCAAGATGTAATTGACATAGTATAAATTGTCAAACAATGATGAGGGCTATCCAGGATCAACAAAAGAGTTATACGGATAAAACAACGAAAGGATTTAGAATTCAAGGTCAGGACTCGAGTATTCCTTAAGGTCTCATTCAAGAAGGGATTCACGAAGGAGGCAAATTAAGACCCAAGTATATCGAATCATTCGAGATAATAGAATAACTAAGACTTACCTCTTAAACTTGTGGGCCAAAGTGCTATGTGTGCGGGAGCCACTTCTTGAAGCCTATAGGAGCTACTCTAGAATCCCAACGCTTGGTAGCTTAATACTGGTATGTGTGATTTCTGCTAAAACCGCTAAGGTGGGTGCATTTTACGTTCTTTGTTGGGGCATTGAACTATAAGCTATAAATATATTGTCGTATGACCTACCCTATCTAATTTATGTTATCCAATTCTTTTGGAAGTATATTTTACTCTCTGTAGTCCAATGAAATATTTCTCCAAGTTATAAGTCAAATCATATTCGGAAAATAATTTGCATTTGTAATGTGTCAACTCTATCTTGGTGAAAATATTTGGAAAATATATCTCTAGTCACATGGTCGGTTGCCTCTGAGTCTATAATTCACACAGGATAATATTCAGTAAGTAAGGCAGTACTAGAGACATAAGAATAACTTGATAAAGTAAATAATGGGCTACCTTGTCCTTTGAAGGCTAAGGATACTCACGAGCAAAGTGACCCAATTTGTCACAATTAAAGCACTTCATCTTGCTCTTATCTCCCTTCTTCTTCCCGAACCGCTTCTTCTTAGATTTATTGTTGTTGCTACGATTAGGGTTGTCGTTCTTCTTAGGCCCACCAACAGGTTTCTTCTCTTTGTTGCTCTTCTTAAAGTTACACTTTCTCTTCTGTGCTACAGACTTCTTGGAATTGGACTCGGCAACAAAAGCACTCACCATAGATTTAGCAGTACTAAGCCACTCATCCTCAAGTTCCATATAGCGAGCGGCATCAAGGAAAGTCTTGATGCTATCGTTGTGGTGAGATTGACTTTCAGATGTTGCCACTTATCAGGAAGAGATCAGATCAAAGCTTGAACCTGCTACTCATCAAAGAAGGCATGACTAGTTGACTTCACCCTTAGATGCTGCTTAATGATGTGATCAGACAACTTCTTATAGGTGTGAAACTTGATAGTCAACTGCCTCAGCCAGGTGATTGTGTACCTCCGCATTTCTCTCTCAAGTACACCCAAATGTCATGAGTTGTGTCATGTTGCTCGCACTCAGGGATCATGTCATCAACCACAGAGCTCACTAAGATGCCCCGGGCAATGGAGTTTTTCTTTTTTCATGCCTTGTAACCCTCTTGGTCCCTTTTTTGTTGAGCACTATTACCCATACCAAGCTCTGGCATGACTTGGTTGATGCCATCCAAAGCATCCTGCTCATCGAGCACATACCAAGTCTTGTAATGCCAAGTGTCATAGTTATCACCATTCAATTTTTTCCTTTTTTTAGGTCAGTAATGATCGACTTTGATGCCATAGTCTACTTATTATTAAGGGGTGAAAATATTATTAATTCCAGTTATACACTTAAGATTTTGGATTAAGACAATTCAAAACTAAGGTCAGATTCAAAATAGAACAAGGTTCTCAATCAGAATCTAAGCAAAGTGTCTTTATTTCATAAACTCAATTTCAAAATACAAGAATCTTAAATTCTAGGGTCATTTTCTTAACCAAAGAACTCTTACTCAGATAAAGCATCAAATGCACCAAAAACATCCTTAAAGACATAATTTGCATAAATAACAATAATATGTACATAAAACATCATCATCATCCAAAAGACAAACATATATGCCTTTGGAAAAAAAAAATACTAAACTAGTAAACATAAATAACTACAAGTAATAACATAGTATGTCTCCTTTTCCCCTTTATAGCTTCTACTCACAGCAATGTCTTTGTGCACTTGAATACTACAAGCCACATTGATAGTAGCTACAGCAAGCCTATCGATCATTAAGTACCTGAAGCGGTTAGGGCCATTCTTTTATTGAGGCCTCATTAGGATTCTCAAGCCATGAGTATTAGAGTAATGTGATGAAACATCGTTAATGCCGCTTGTCTTCTTGTTTTTGATTTACCACTTTTTGAACATCTCTTCTTTTACTTAAGGAAGAGGACCTTCCTCCTCCTTTTTGGTTTCCTTTACCGCTCCCTTATAAATCCGGTAAATGGAAGTCGATAACACTTTTTGAGAAATAAGGACCAAGTGATCATCATTGATTCATGATCAACAAAAATATATCGATGGCCTAAACATTTGAACTCGTCTAAGAGCTTGTCCATGTTGGCAACGTGTTGAGAAAGAGTTTCTATCTTTTTCATTTCATGATAGAGAAACTCTATAAACTTTTGAGATCGCATAAGAGCCAGGTTGTTTTATGATAGAGAAACTCTATAACCTTGATTACTTGTTTTATACTTTCTTTTCCATGCCTAAAAGAAGAGAAATTTTTAGCCACAATTAATATTGTTGGAATTTTCCCACACGGAATATAATTCACGCTTAAACCGACCATTACATGAGAAATCATATTTTCTCGAGTGCAATTAGGAGCAAGTATTCTCAAACGTGCAAAAATCCCAACAAAAAGTAACTAACCCCATGTAAAATTATTTTTAAATTTTTTCACAAAATTGCATAATTTTTCTCCAAGGAAAACCATTTTTCTTGGTTTTTCAATCTTACAAAAATGGCATAAATTATAACAAATATTTCAAGATTCAAAAAAATAATTTTTAAAATTTAATAAAATAAGAAATCATTATTCTAGCCAAAAAGGCCACCAGAGCAGTGGGCATGTGCCAACACTCACCTGTTGCACATGTGAAACTGCCCAGCAACAATACAAAAGGTTTTTCTGGTGTGATGTGGCACCACAGTGGCAGCCACATCACCACCACATCGGTAGAAGCGCCAACATGTTACCTGACACATGGCAGTGATATGGCATCCATGTCAGCAAAGATGAACTACTTGGATGATGTGGCAGCCACGTGGCATGATGTGGCACCCACGTTGCGATACCACATCCGCGTATGGTGGCCTACTATAGTGACGTGTGTGACACGTAGCGATGACATGTCGCCACATTGTGAAAACTTGGGGACAATGTGGCGCATTGTGTTGGTTTCATAGTAATCGCCACACCATCCACTTGGCTTGGTTGGCACCCTTCAAATGGTTCATGTTGCATGACATGGATCGATTGGCTGCCTAAGGAGAGCCTCACTCGCTCATGGTGGCACGTGAATCTCATGCGCCGCCTTGCGCGGCTTCTCTAGTTTCGGTTTTTTGGCTTTCTCGTATTTCCAAGCATGCTAAACTCAAATATATGATCAAATTCTAATTTGGAGGCTGTTATACTAATGTTTGAATGAACAATAAGTCATGCCATGAGTGGGGAAGGTAAAACATACACTATTTATCTTCATATTAAGCATGGATTTTACAGATTTTCATAATCCCGATTGTAATTTTAAAAAATCATATAAAATCGAGTGTTTATCCATTTTTGATGAACTTTATATCGAGTAGAAGCATTTTTCATTAGCTTTCTAATCATATGGGTTTCATCATGGAACCTTCACTCTAAAATTCCCAGAATTTTTTGGAAGAAATATACATCTTTTCGACAAATAAATTATTTCTTCTATCATGCTCAACCAAAAATTACAAAAATTTCTAGATACGATAAACATCATATAAGCATGCTTTCATAAAAATTTAAGACCATATAATGCAATATACATCAATTTGCCATTTTCATTCATGCAAGAACGTATATACACGAATTCAAGCATTCATGGTCATAAAAAGGTCATGCAGAATTTATTCTAACACGAAAACAATATCAGGAATATATCCAACCTAGCTCTGATACCATTGTAATAAACAGTACTTCATAAAATCATTTGATTTCATATATGTGAATAACACATAAAACCATTCCGAAATGCAGGACCTTTTATTAGGATATCACTGATCGAATTTGTCTGGTTTCACCACCTTTTGGTCTGAGAATGCTCGCTAATGAAGTATCCTTTCGATCACAACTTAAGTACAAAACTGAGTGTAATTTGATGTGTATTTTGCAAGGACCAAAAACTTGAAGCCTTTCTTTTTCTGCACACACATATTGGCAATCCTTCTCACCTACTCTTAATCCCATTTTCTATTGGTTATTTTGGTGGTAGTTTATGGCGTGGTTTTTATTTTCAAATAAAAACTAATCCCCCCTAAAATTAAAGTGTATACCCATTTTCTATAAATGGGTCTTGATTAGGAACAGGGTTAGCCCCATGGGCGACCCATTTAATTTTTCAACAGGACATTCCATAGTAATTTTGTAGTCAGAAATTGTGGTTGAAAGGAATTAAATTGAAAATAAAATGTTCAATGATTATTGTTCAATTAGGTCGAAAAGTTAGTGATGAAAATAATATTATTCATACTCCCCAAAATCTAGAGCACTAACAAAATTTGTAAGAGTATATTTGAGGTGAGGAATTCGAGTTTCTTGTAGAATCGCCTTGTACGTTCTAGGTTCCGTGTAGGAGTGCCTTTGGCCGAATGCGGGAGCCGGTGTGGTGGAGCACCTTGTCAATATTTGGAGACCCAACCAAGACTATTAGAACTCAACTAAATTAACTAAGTATATGTCCAATAAAAAAGTAAGCCAAGAAATAAAGAAATAAGCGTAAAAGAGTAAAGATTCCGCATTTGTCTAATGTTGTTTGAATGAGTGTGTTTGAAAGCATTTGAGAGCGTTCTCACTCATATGGCAATGTGATCAGATCAAGATTGATTAGATGTCTATTCTCAGAGATAGTGGAGTATTTGTAGAAGGAAATTTAACAAATTTTTATGCAATCTTGCAAGAGCTCCTATGTGGCGGTCTTGTTGTGTTAGGCCAGAATAGTGTTCCTTGCCTTAGGGTGTCAATTCTTACCTTTAGTGAACCAACTTGCTTTTGGCCCTATGAATGCGTGTACTTGGATCAATCCAATCTCATTGGATTTATGCAGGATCAGTTAAGATAGAAAATTGTTAACCGATTAGAAACAAGTTCATGAACATAAATTGTACTTTGGCTTTGAGTTAAGTTTGCACCAAATAATGAGGTGAACATTTCTAACAAATTTGAATTAGACAAGCACAAATAAAACCTTGGTCTTGCTAAATTAGGTTTGAGTGCATATCAATCTGACTTATGAAATTATTTATAAGAGTATATTTTCTCTATTTATTTTTCTCTCTCCCTCTCCCCCTCGTTGTATTTTTATATCAAGCTACTTTATTTTGTCATATTGCACACTATCATTGAATCCCAACCTTTGTGCACTTTCCCTAGGTACACAAATGAGCTTGGAAATTTTAAGTTTAGATTAATTGGTAAAATTTTAAGTTTGGATGAGATCGAAAAAGTTTAAGATCGAATGTACTCTATAAGATTATAAGCACATATAAATTCGATAAATTACAGTATATCTCTCATCTTTAAATGATGACGAATTGATTATCTTTAAAAGATATTAATACTACGAACTTTTACAAGGTACCAATCTAACATCTCTAAAAGATGATGAGTTGTACATCTTAGCATGATAATAAAAATACTAAGTACATCTGCAAGGTACCAATTTAACATTTGTTCAAGATAATGAGCTGAATATTGGTCAAAGACATAAAAAGTACAAATACCTTTGCAAGGTAACAATCTCACATCTTTAAAAGATGATGAGCTAAATATCTTTGAATGATATTAAAATACTAAATACCTTTGAAAGCTACAAACCATAAATCTTTGAAAGATGATGAACTAAATCTTTGATGATAAGATCTGGGAAGAAGTCCTAATCTTAGTCTGACTCGACCCTCGCCAAGCTCGGGCTGGCTCGGTCACTAGGGATGATCTCCAATCTCAACTCGACTTGGCCCTCTAACACTGTGATGATGGCTAATTTATACAAATGGTGACAGAATAACTTACTTCATATATATATAACCTAAGTTCAATCGATGATTCTAAAATAATGTAATTTTATAGCATTTAATATCAAGTATGTCTTTTTCTAACAATCATGTGCATTTAAACTAATAGTTTTTCTTGTTTTGTCGACAATATATTTTTGTTTTAGATGAGCAACCTTTATAGCAACTTCATTATAAATATACACTAGCGTGCACCTTGTGCCATGGACGAAAATTATAAAACATCTGCATGTGAATTATTATGATATAAGAATAATGTTTTTCTTTACAAGTAAAATAAAAATGAAATTAAAATTATAATCTAATAATGAAGGACCAATTACTTTTGACATTGTTTCAGGAGCATAGCTCGACCCATTTTATTCCCAACTACTTTCTTGCTGGCAGGTAAAGGTGTACATGTACATGCACAATTGACGTGCATAGTTGCCATCTCATCCTCTGTAGAAGAATAGTAAAGTAGACTTGATTGATTATGCTTTAGCTTCAAACAATTTACTTAGTACCTTAATTTCCTTTCAAGAAAAGAAGGTAGCAACATAAATGATAAATCTACCATATATGTGCGCGTGTGTATTTGTATTATGGTTAAAAATAGCCCAAGAGGATGAAGTATTATATGCTAACCAAAATGACTCAGGGATTGATGATAGGAACAAGGAAGACTGGGAGGAGACTTGTAGGATCGATCATAACAAGTGCACATTCATGGATATGTTGTGGTGGCCTAATTGTCTAGAGTGTCTTTCTCTTTTCTTTTGAAACAAACATATTTCGAATTATTATATTATTTCATGCATGTAAAAAAACAAAAATATACTGAATGTAGAACTTATGTATGATGTGTCATAGAAATATCTGCTCATTTTTTTTTTTGCTCTTAAAAGTTAGCTGGTTTATATGCCCATGAACGAAGCACAGTCAATTATCACAACTTAAATACAATTTTTAAAGTGTATAGCGATGGATCTTATAATAAAATTACATCTTATTTTTTCCTCTAATTTTGTTCACAAATATGGCGAAAATCATGGAAGTCTTTGCATGTCTTCATTTCGATTTTAATTGTTGTTATAGGATGAAAGTTATAGGGAAGTTTTCCTAATCTTTTGCTATGTTTTAAAGAGTCGGAAGCTACTGAATATGAGCCTAAGCTCCTCCTTGCCAATCTTCTCAATCTTTGGGCACAAACCAAGTAAATCACAAGTGTCAATCATAGCTTTTTTGAATATCACTATTTTAGTAATTTTTCTCTCCTAAGCTTTCAATAGATTGTCTTCATTGCACTGTTGTATGCTAAACCAAGTGGTCTCAAAAATAAATGTGTATTGAGTGTAGTGCAATTTAGTGGGTTTCTTAGTAGGAGATGATGAGTTGAAGTGAAGGGCGCTAGTAACTAATAATAAGTAGAGCATAATATTATTGGTTGAACAAAAGAAGCACGGCTTGCAAAAACAAAATCCTACTAAAAACCCTTCCCCACAATTTTCTTGATAAGGACCCATTTCTAGCATATAGGCCGCTGGATATTAGGTAATTCATTTTTATTTTTCTAACATCTCCCACTTACACGTGAGAGCTAATCTCTGGTAAGAGTTGATCATCACAACATATAATACACTTTCAAAATTTGTACTTGCAAATAAGTTGTGTGACCAACAAGCATATGTAAGCTTTTGATGTCATATACTCGTTAAGGATGTATAGCAACTCATTCAAGATAAAATGAGGATAATCTTGACTCGCTATACCCCAAATTTCTTTTAGAGTTCACCACTCAATGTACTTCTTGATCCGTTAAATTAATTAAGAACATACTTGTCTATTGATCTGATGTATTGATAATTATGTCCCACTTAACATAGTTAACTAGCTGGTAAATACAACTATGTGACAGTCCAAGACAATGCTACTTTTAAGTTAGTAAGTCCTGACAATCACTTTTAGTTGCTTTCATTGATATGTTCCACTTTATTGAATCTCTAATGGATATTGATGATATGCTAAAGTAGCAATACTAAAGTATTACCTTATAATACCATTAAAAATCATAAGGGTATAATATTAGATTTTAATCAAATCTCTAAGTCTATACTACGAGAAAGAAGGGATATATTTCCCCATAACCCATATGGTCGCATGGCACATGCAGTATAAAATGCGTGATACAATGCTCTCAACTTCCAATTAGAAGTGTATGCCGTTTTCTTTTAAATACTGCATCGTACAAATCTAAATTTAAGTGTACCTCAACTCTAAACTATATATGAGTTTTTTTTCTAGTGTGTTCTCAATACCGTCCAAAAAATACCGAAGCAAAACTCAAATCCATTCTTATTGACAAGTTTTATAGGATCATAGGAGTCCATCAATTACTGAAATCAAAATCTGATCTCGTCTTTGCACATTCCCCGACTTTGAGAAGCGATTGCTCGTGTAAGAGAGTCAATCTCAACTTGTTTGACATACTTTAGACAATAAACAGAAAAACATGTGTATATACACAATAGAATATTTCATATAATTGCATTAATTATTCACAAGTTCAAAAATAAATTACATCATATCCTATGCAATGCTACTATTCTAACATGACTCTTAAATACATCTTTAGGCATTGACTTAGTAAGAGGGCCTGCTATTATCGCATGCGTAGATATGTATTCAAGTGTCGCTTTTTTCTTCTCAACATTGTCTTGCACAAATTGTATTTTGTATCTATATGTTTAGGTTTTCAATGATATTTTGATGATTCATATAAGCAATAGTTGCTTGCTATCACAATAAGTAGCTATGGCTCCCACTTGATTATTCACCACTCCCAAATGATAAGAATCTCTTCACCAAGTAGCTTCTTGGGCTGCAGATGCACAAGCAATAAATTTTGCCTCAATTGTGGATAAGGCTATACATATTTGTTCCTTGCTACTCCAAGAGATGGCTCCATCATTAAGCAAGAAAGCATATCATGAGGTGAAACTACGTTCATCTAAATCACCTACTTGATCAACATCCGTGTATCCTCTCCACCATAAATTATCTTCTTGATAGCAAATAGAATACTCTACAATGTTCTTCAGGTGTTGAAAAAATCTTTTCCGCCTTTTCAAACTTGTGTACCTCTATATTTCTCTCTCAGGTACACCCAAATGTCATGAGTAGAGTTATGTTACCTGCACTCAGGGATCATGTCATCAACCATAAAGCTCACGAGAATCTCCAAGTAGTGGAATTTTTCTTTATCCATGTCCATTAAACCTCTTGGCTCCTCATATACTGGCACTATTCCGCACACCATGATCTTGCATGACATTGTTGCTGCCATGGAAAGCATCTTGCTCGTTAGCACATACTAGATCTTATGATACCAAACGTTATAGATGTCATAATTCAGCTTACCCTTGTTTAGGCCAACAACGATTAACTTTGATGCAACAGTCTAATTATTATTAAGAGATGAAAAATGCTAGTTATATACTTGTGATTTTGTATTTAGACAATTGACATTTACAATAGTTTGAAACTAAGCTCATTGAAAAAATACCAAAGTACTCAATCATCTTCCAAGCAAAGTGTCTTATTATCACAATCTCAATTTCAAAATACAAAATCTTAAATTCTAAGGTAATCTCTTTAACCAGAGAGCTCCCACTCACGTAAAGCGTTAAATGTTAAAAAAACATATATGAGGATATAACTTGCATAACAACTGAAATATGTATAGATAAATGATATAAAATGTCATAATCATTTGAAAATAAAAGTATGTCTCTTAAGAAAACATGTATAACAAACTAGAAAATAGAAATAACTACTAGTAATAACATATTTCATTTGTTTCTCGCTTTTATAGCATCTACTCCCAGTTGTATCTTGGTGCACTTGGATGCTAGAAGACGTGTTGATAATCAGGATATGAAGTCTATCAATCATTAAATATCTAAGTTGGTTACGTTCATTCTTTTTCTTAGGCCTCACCAGGATCTCAAATCATACGATGTAACATGGTCAATGTTAATTGAGTCCTTGTTTCAATTTGCCACTCTTTGATCATTCCTTCTTTCACCTGTTTAGTCACTCACTACAAGGAGTCTGTGACACCCCGCTCGCTAGGATCATCCTATACGAGTAGGGCTCACTTAACGGTCTTGCGGAGTACCAATTTTTTTTCAATCGGTACGCAATACTTGCAACTTATTTAGTACTGCCCAACAATAAAATCGAGATAAACAAAAACGCAATTAACTTACATAGAACTGTAAGGTACAACTATCCAAATACAAAACTTTAACTAATGATTTTCCATTTTCTATTAAATAAGTCAGTCTGCTATACATGATAAACAACTATGTGCTAATGATTGGTAATGCTTAACCGAGTCCCCTCAACTTATTTTCCTGAAACTAAGGCAATGAACAAAAAGAACTTGGGGTGGTAAGTCCAAACGACTTAGTGAGGCGGGAAATATACATATAGATATATAAACTAAAAATAAGAGTCATAAACCAACAAAATAATGAATTATAAAAAATACATATACACAAACTTGAACAAGATAGCTGGTGAGCCATGAATGGAATCTCCAACCTTATGACTATCCAAAACAGATAAACATATCATAAAATCCTTATGCCTCTCTTTGTGTCAAGGAGCGACCTTGACAATGGTAAACGGTAAACAGTAAAAGATAAGTGTACCACGTGCCCGTGCAATACACCGAGCCAATCCCTACTATAATTAATCTCCAACTGTATATAGGAATCAGATCCAATAGAATGGTATCACATAAGAAGGTTCTATCAATGGTCCGTTCCGCCCGATATTCCCTGCTCACATGTACCGGGGACCAAACTTCCCAAGGGCGTCCCCAAGGGTATTAATAAATCATATCAAGATAAAATAGCACACAAACTTTCAATAAAATAATAGCTTGTTTCCAACACTAGGGATACATTAAAACATAATTAAAACATGATATCCCAATGGTGTCAACAAATCATTTTGAAACAGACATAACTGACAATATAAAAAATGAAATACTTTTCGGGTATAACTTGACTTATAATTCAGAAATATATTTTGTTGAAACATAGAGAGTAAGATATAATTTCAAAAGATTCAGATATCATAAATCAGACAGGGTAGGCCATACGAATAATATTTATAACATATAGTTCAATGCCCCAGCAAGAAAGGTAAAAGGCACTCACCTTAGGAGTTTATCAAGTTTATAAATTTATTTTGGCTAGATCAACTTGACTTCTCCTTCAAGAGTGTTTGAGGGAAATAAGGGAGTATATACAAGGCTAATAGATATATATGTGTAAAACAAAGAAGGGTTTAATGATATATATATATATATGTGTGTGTGTGTGTGTGGAAAATATGCTATGAATAGAGAGTGTTTTGTGTGTTGAGAGTGGAGTGAGTGTGGGTGTGTGCTTTTAGGTGGGATTTTTGTGTGTGGAAAAATGAAGACAATGACCCCTTTTTATAGAGTTTAGGGCAAGAAATAGGATTTTTATATTATAAGGTCAATTTATAATAAATGCATAGAAGATAAGATAAGATAAGATAAGATAAGATAAGATATGATAGGATAAGATAGGATAAGAGAAGATAAGATAAGATAGGATAAGATAAGATAAGATAGGATAGGATAAGATAAGATAAGATAAGATAATGATAAGATAAGCTAAGATAGGATAGGATAATATAAGATAAGGATAAGATAAGATAAGATAAGATAGGATAAAATAAGATATTTTTGTAGCTATCCAATTTGTTGTGTTTATCAAGAATCTTATCAAGATCTTAGCATTTAAGAACATTTATAAGGAGAAAATGACATGAGGTAAGAGAAAATGACATTTTTGGATAAGTATATGTATATATATGATAAAATATGACCTTTTATATAATATATACATATAAATTCGAAATTGCATGTATACATAGGTATATTTTGAAATATAAATACTTATACATAAGGCTTTTAAATAAACTAATAAGTTGTAATTCTTGAAAATAGTAGAAAGTACCGGGTCATTATAATGGCGTGTTCATTGTTGTAATGGCGTGTTCACTATTGGGTCACTTGGCCTGACGTGCCGTGAATTATTAAAAGCTGTGTTACTCACCTACAGTAGCACGTGACACTCCGAGGTTTTTCTTAACTTGAGTTTCTAGCTACCCCCTTTTTTCGAGAATGCTAAAACAAGATAGTAAGGTCAAACCCTAAGTTTGAGCTCATTATTATAGCGTTTCGAAAATTGTAGTGTGTAGACACTTCAAAAATAACCTCATGTTATGTCAAATAGGAACACAACTTCAACACAACCCCAACACGTAGCCAACACAGCAACAGTGTGTTCGAAATTAAAAAGAAAAAAACTGACATTGTGCTCGGCACATTTTGGAAATGTCGGGGCTTTTTTGATATTTTATAAAGCTTATATGTCACAGCTTGCACTCGTGGGCATGACAACGCGATGTAGTGGCACCTCCACCTCCATCCCTACCCCCTTGCTCGACGAACCTGGGAACACCAAGCCTTGGAGTACTTATACAAAGCAGTAACTATCCAAAAGTCATACACATATTAATAAAATTCCCAAAACGAGTCTCATTACATACTTTATGATTCAATAAGCTCGTACGCCCAATTCCAATATAGAAAGAAATACTCGAAATCATAAATTAATTAAAATAAGCTGACGTAATAGTAGAAGATAAATACAAATTAAGACACACAACCTATCTAGTTCCTCTAATTCACCAACCCTAAAAATAGGAGTCTTTATTCCATTTGGGGCTGAGTTGTGCAAAATGAATTATTAAACGTGGAATGAGTGACACTCGCTAAATAAGGGGAATTGAGCTTCATTTGCCAGTCTTAACCAAATGTATGCATACATGGAATATGCAAAAGGACAGTTAATCATGCAAATACAACATAAGTCAAGCGAGTAATTGACAGAGTGCATGTATGAGACAATAAAATCACAGAACAAATGCTTGACTACTTTGGAACTCCTATAAGCTAGTTTGATCAATACCTAACTTTAACCCCAATTAGGAGGGTACTTATGCTACATAACCACATAAAGGATCGAAGTGCTACTAAACCTCGTAGCGGGTGGGAATGTTTGAAATTATTTCATGCCGATAGTTATTCCAAAGGTTAAAGCATGCTGAATTTTTTAAAATTAGCTTATATACCACATGCACTCTTTAGGAAAATACAATATCTTTATTTCATGCCACATGTCTCAAATCACGTGTTGCATACCAAACAGGCACATGAGGCAGATCATATAAATAGCACACGGATATCTGACACTAGAATTTCACTTACTATACATGATAACAAATGACTAATTCACTTAACTCAAGTAATGTGAGCCAAAGTTCACTTAACAATTCAATTGTGCAACTAAGATTGGTT
>JAOWBU010000155.1:0-50000 GCA_026212405.1 Petrea volubilis | reverse complement strand
ATAAATCAATTGAAAACACATTCAGCAAGAAAATAACGGTCTAGAAAAAAGCACTAGCTAAGTGGCAATAAAGAGATGCTCAAATAATTAATGCTAAAATGGTGAGAAGATGGAAATAAAAAGCATCAATTTACATAAAATTCACCCATTACTTCACCAGCAAGATCTCCTTATTCTGTATCTCAATGTCACTAGTATCATTATGACTTTGCAGATTAAGTTGACATCAAATCACTGAAAAGAATAGGCTTACACTGATAACGGACACTTTAGCAAGTTCTATATTTTTGCAAAAGCAGGCAAAATCCAGCATAGATTTACGTAAATCCTTTAACGCAGAGATAGTCAAACTTCTAAGGTGCACTGGGACATGTTCATCTTCTGTCCCTCCAAATCCATGAAACAAAAACGAGAACACAAACATACTTAACGGACAATATATCACCTATCATCCTTGCAAGGCCCTTGACTTCAAATTGTCTAGGGCACCAAGGTGAAACAGACCAAGATTCAAAAAGAATAGTTTTCTTGAGGAAGACGAACATACATGATACCAGTCAATAAAACTTCAATAACAATTAACTAGTTGAATAAAAGCCTACAATCCAAGAAGACATGAGAAAGGTGCTATGGTAGCAGAAATGTTGACAATATTGCTGCCAGCAGAAGCTCAATAATACAAAAATAACAAAAATCTTCTATCCGTGGAAACACTATGAGTATGCCTTCAATGTTTATAAATGACATAAATGCTATATCTATTCTAGATCTCCCTACAATGTTTACATAATGAAATTATGCATAAAGGTTGCAGTGTATGGTGAGTGCTAGATCTAGTCTTATCATTCATCAACAATTTGAGAAGCCAATATTTTCTCCACCGGAAGTACAGGCTGTTAAAAATAGATAAATATATTTAATAGCCGATTTACAATAGGTTAATCATGAGATGCATACTGTTATGCAATGGTCAAACAATTAATCACAGGCGAGCTACTGGCACACTTAAGGCAGTAAAGCAAACTATTTCCGAGCCTCATTCCGTACCATACATAGGATTCTATGAGAGCTTTCTGATGCTATCTTACACACACTTTTCTTTCTCTATATATATCTTACTTAGTGTCGATTTAATTGCACACACATTATACAGGCCACCGTTCAGAGTCTTCTGTTAGGCATTCCAACTGAACCTTTTCCCCATTCTATATATACACAACAGGTACCTGAATTGTGCAACAGATACTTAGCGAAGAAAGGAAGCACTATCAACACCCAAACAGATAAACCAAAAGGCAGATCACCATAATCTTTGTATCTAAGCGTAAGGGGATTTTGTAATGCCAATAATCAACAACGGAGAAGAATGTTGAGATCAAGACATCCGCTCTGATGCTATCAACAAACTTGGAGAAACTGAAACTTGAAAGATTTTGTCCGCAATGCGTCTCAAAATGTACCACGTTAAAGAAGGGATGTGATTGGAACTTAACAGATAGCACGCAACTTATCAATGGTATAGCATAAACTAAATGAAGTAGGCGTAATGTTGAGAAAGAAGAACGGGTCTCTTCAAGGTTTCCTTACTTCCTCATTATTTCCGTGCCAGCAACATTGGTAATCAAGTTAATGCACGTGAGAAGAAGGTAAACTTGGAGTGCAGATTTTTTGATCGAGCTAGACTAAATTTTAAGTGAACTCAAGCTCAATGAACTTGTATTCTTGGGCTTGAGCTTGATCCCGAGCTCAAATCAAAATGATGAAGACCGAGCTCAGCTCATTGGCTCGTCTAAAAGTCCAGTTCAAGCTCGAGCTCATTTTTTGTAATATATTATTTTTAACATATTACTAGTTTTTCTAATAAAATTTATAAATAATATAATATTAGCATTTTTTCTAATATATGGCTTAAACATTTAAATCATAAAAACAATAATTTTTTTATACATATCTATTATTAATATTACATTTTTATTTATTATTTAAAAATATAAAATATTAAAAATAAAAATAAAAAGTTACCGAACCTGCACGTGAGCTTTCAAACACTCACAGCTGAGCTCAAATCGAGCTGGCTCGTTATGTCAACTCATCTTACACCCCTAGCGACTTGACCTACGATAACCTATGGGTATTCAGTCCATTATTTCCAATAACACCTGCACACTTCAGAAAACGAAGAGAGAGAAACAAAAACAGAAACAGAAAAAACAACAAAAGCAAGAAGAGCAACTTAGCTGCAAGTAGTGAAGGCCGCCATTCGACCCATGCCATCTGGAAAGTTTGTCCGATCATTTACGCATCCGCCAAAATGCCTCTTAGTGGCAGAGATAATCAAAACATGAAAATTAAGCTATTGATCAAAAAAGATCAAGCAAAAAAACGAAAGATTAAGCGATTAAATACGAGCACTCATATCTCGAGCGAAATCGTGTGTGGATTAATTGACGCGCCACCACCGCCTTGGCGGCGACTGGATGAAATAATCACCGTCTACGTGAATCCCTCGGCCGTTGCTTCGAATTTGCCCAAACTCAAAAATCCCTCTGTTCTCCCGCTTGACAGTGACTTATGGCGGATTACTTATAGTTATTTCACTAAACTGGAAAAGCGATTTAAGTAAACGTTTGAGACTCATGAAAAGGCGTGTTAGCGCCTATGATTATTGTAGTTATCTATTCTATCAAATCATACTATAATTACTATAAACTGAATATTATTAGTATTTTCTAGTAATCCTCTTACAAAATTTGGTCAAATGCCTTTTATTCACCATAGATACAAGCAATGGAGCACATTCGGTAAGTGTTTATATATGTACTATTATTATATAATCTATACTATTATAAAAAGAAAAATACTTTTATATTTAAAAGTATAGTTTTATTTTATAATTTTACGAAAATTATCCTTCAACTCTATGTGAAATAAATAAAGTTATGTAAAATTGTGACTAATATTGAAAATTCCCATGAAATCAATTCAATTCGGATACTAAATTTTGATATATCAATTTTATCCTTTTAATTAATAAACACATGCAATCAATAAGCAAATAGAGAGGATAATATTGTAATATCACAATCCAATTTGAAAATCTATTTTCTCAACCTACAAACCACTTTCTCAATTATTTTAGATTTTGGAAGTTGAAACCCTTTTTAATTAATATTTTTAGTTCTCTCTCTCTCTCTCTCTTTCTCATGCACACACACAAAATAATTTTTCTAATTGCAATTATCTGATGTTTTTTCCTTTTTTTGTATTTATTTCTTTATCGCATAATTTTAATTTTAGCTAATTCTTATTTAATAAATTATGTCAAATAGTTCTTAAAAAATAATTCTTATAAAATAAATTTAATAATATATTTATATTTTGATCATAAAATAATTTAAGCACTAACTTAAAATATATATATTTTATATCTTGCACACACAGAATATGCGGCACTGCTAGTATATATAAAATTAATTTCGTAATGCTTTAAATTATGAAAGTTTACATCTTAAATATTTATCACAAAAATTATAAATATATCTTTTAATTATTTAAATTATTTATCATGTCAATGATATGTAACAAATAGTTACATTTAAATAATATTATAAGATTAAAGAAAATAAATTTAAAAAGGAAAAATAAATAGAGAGGGCGGGGAACAAGTAGAAGGAACAAAAGAAATGAAAGAAATGTAGTCTTTTTAAAATACCACATATAGTTACTTTAAGACATAGTATTTTATTAATATTATAAATTACCTAATTTGACAAATACATACAAAAACTGTTCAAAATTTAGTATGAAATTTTAATATGAAATGTTAGTAAGATCATAGCTAGAAAATGTTTTAACCACTTTGTGTGATTGTACTTTTAATATGCATATCGATTTTTTTTTAAGTACTATATTTTGATCTATTTATTTCACGTGGATAAAAATATTCTATCCTTCAAGTTATGATTGCTTTTATTAGTTTACAATTCAATTATCAATAATTTCTTATTATTATATTTTGCCATATAAAATACACGAGACCCGTACTTTAACCCTCCTCCCCCCGACCCCCGAACTAGGAAAAAGGAAAGACCAAAAAAGAAGAAGTTCCACTGTGCCAATAGACTCAAATCAATTTCCATGTGAATTGAGCAAACTATTTGGCCAGTCTCCTACCGCTTAGTGTGCTGATAGTAGGGACGGGGGATTAATCTTCTGGCTGTCGGCCGGAGGGATACCCTGGAAAACCAAAAAAAAATAGACTCAAATCAATTTGTACCCTAACAAAAAACGCAAAACAATTCAAAATTTAGTACCTCTTTAGCGGTCAATTTGGACATCATATCATAGTTGTTGATCACTTGTTTTTTGGCCCAAAAAGTTATTTTTCGGGTCAAAGTAAAAACTTCGCATAATTTGTATAATAAAATATAACAAAAAAAATCAATATTCAAAGTATATAAACGATTATAATTCAAAAAGTGAGGTATTTTTATTCATAATTGTCAATTCAAAATGTCTAACAAATCTCTTTATGCACTTTCCATTATTTTTATTTTTTTGTTTATAGAAACAAATCAAACTCTTATAAGTGCATATTGAAAAAACAAATAAAAAAAGAAAAAACTTATCAACACTATTTAACACCGTCTAAAAACAGGATCTAATAAAAATGAGATTACATTTTAAGCTAGCCATATGATGTAAAACGTAATTAATACTCTCCGTAATTCAATCCTAAGTTTATACGAAGTATTTATATTTTCAAATATGTCTAGAGATTTAAGGGTTGAGTTTTTAGAACTTATAAGCTCTTACGTCTTATTTCAACAATAAGTTGTCAAATTGTTTGGATAAAATAATATCTTGTAGCTTATATGATTTTTTTTAGCTTATAAATGACTTTGTTTGATGAAAATGAGAGCTTATTAATTATATGTAGGTGTAATTATAATAAAAAATAATAATGTAAAATTAATTTCATATACATAAAAAAAATTTTTTGAGATATTAGGAATGTTGTATTGAAAAAATTAAAAATAAAAATAAAAATATTTATGCCATTTTATCTTTTGGTGTTAGACATTTGATAAGTTGTTCCAAAAAAAGGTTTGTTGGGGGCGGGGGGGGGGGGGGTGGTTGAGATTATAAGCTCATGAAAAATGATTTTTTTGAGCTTATAAGCTCAATTCACTTTAAAAATTATCAAACAAATTTTAGGAGTTTATAAGTTTAGCCAAACACTCTATTGCATTAGTCTAGGAATAAAACTAGGGGTTATATAAAATAAGGCATGCTAAGTACTGGGTTGACGTTATGTACCCTAGTACTCTATTAAATTATGAGATTACTTACTACTTATACAACAAGTTGTGATTATCTTCAATTTGCTGTTTAGGTTTGAATAACCTATACCCTTTTAATTAGCTAGAACTCTCTCTCTCTCTCTCTCTATATATATATATATATATATATATATGTATGTGTGTGTGGTGTATTAAACCAGCTAATTCCTATCCACAAATTCACCTATTTTTTAAATTTTTTTAATAAGCTATATTATATATATTTATTTTGATGTGTGTACAAAAATAATATTTCCATTGCATTTCAATTAATGTATTGTTCATTATAAGAGAAATTAACTTAAAATGGAAAATTGTATATCTATATATATAAATATATATAAAAAATAACAATAGATCTATAACTGAAATAAACATTATAGGGAATCACTACATAATACGCCATACAATTAAAAGAACGTAACACAAAAATATGACTATCTTCTAATTTGAAATAAATTATTTTAAATATTTGCTGCATTGTATCAGTCATTATAAAAACTCTGTCTCTCATCAACTATAGATGTTTCAAAAAATATATATTTTAATTATTGCAATTTGTCCATCTTGCTTGAAATGTCATAATAATATAAAAGTAAAATTGTGAAATACTAGATAATTAAAATATTTCATATTTTGGTAGAAATGATAGAATTTTTTTCCTGCGTTTTTTAGAAAATAATTTTGAAGAGGTATGCATTTTGATTTTTTTTTTCAGAGCCTTGATCTTGATTTGAGTTATTTTATGTTTGTGAAAAAAATTATTTCTTTGAGACTTTTATATTTTCGTCAAATTACTTAAATTATATGAAAAAATAAATTCATATATTTTAAGATTGATGAGAAATAATGAGAAAATCAAGAACACTTAATTATTGAAGAAATATGGTATTTTTTGCATCACTATTTATTTTAATTTTAATATTTAGTGGCAAAACATAACACGTCTCTTATTTTCAAAAAGTTAATTGAAGAAGCAATAATTAATGTCTTATGCTAAATTAATGAATGAATGGATATATCATTGTTTGCTTTATAATTAAAATTAAATTATTTAGGAAAAAAAAGCTTGAACAAAAAATAATCATTGTTAGTTGATATTTGTTTCATCTATATGGTCTTCTAGTTATTACATTTACGATACATACGAAAACAAATGGACACATACTCATATGTATATTTATATTATATATTATATATATATTCACAAGTGATACTTTTTTTTTATGAAATATATTCAAATTTAGTTGGTTTAGATTATTTGTATAAGTGATACACACAGGTTAACAAATTGTTATTGAGTTATAAAATACACACACACATATATATATATATATATATATATATATATTAATGCATAGTAAAAAATTAGATGTGAAACACACAAATTATATAATAGTTATAGTTCCTTTTTAAAGCTGCAACGATCTTTAATTCAATTACACTCATTATTGATGTTTATTGTAATTATTTACTCGTAATGACGAGATATAATCATTTTGCTTTATATTTCTATTAGCAAGTAATATTCAAATTTGTTATTAAAAAAATAAACATTTTATATTTATTTTGAGTTATAGGGACAATGTAGACGAGGATAAGATATAAGGAGTAGTTATTCAAAAGAAGAGAGAGAGAGAGAGAGAGAGAGAGAGAGAGAGAGGAGAGAGAGAGAGAGAGTAATTAGCCTTTTACATGTAAAAATTCAATTCTTAAACTGTTTTAATAAGTAAAAATAATTTTGGGTGAATAAAGAGAGTTATACCTCATATAAACCTATAAGACTTGAATTTATTTTAGAAAGCCCATAAAACTATCCAGTTTAAACTCAATCTTACTCAAGCAATAAGTTCAAAAATTAAAACGTATCAAGTGTTTTAAGAAAATAGACCAATATCCATATTCTAACATGGCAACATTTTGAAAGCAAACAAATTAGTAGAGTTATTATGAGAAGTTCCTAAAAATAATTAAAATATATCCGTTAAAAATTAAAGTTGGAATCACGACGTCATCCAGGAGAGGGCAATCGTTCCCCTCAAACTTATATTAAGTTAAATTTTATATTTATTTTGTTGACAAATTTAGATTTCGCCCCCTTTGTCTAAATAATAAAAATACCTTTAATATTTTATAAAAATTTAATCTCGTTATCTTAAATAAAAATATATGGCTCATTCCTGACGTGACATCCCATGATTTTATAACAGAAATAAAGAGAATATTATATCCTACAAAATCAAGAAGATTATCAACAAATAAAAATTAGTCATAAAAAAGAAAGAAAAGATTGTAAGAAAAAATAACAAAATTGATTAAAAAAAAAATATCGAGAGAGAAGAGAGAGAGAGAAGATAGTCAGAAAAAATAACAAATAAAAAATTAGTCATGAAAATTTCTAAAAATACTTGAAAATATAGCCGTTGAGATTGAATTTGCGATGGATCGTACCGCGGATTTTAACCGAAGGAAAGAAACGGAGATACCAAATATATTATTTTAGAGACAGAAAATGCGTAGTATAGAGCGAGAAACAAGGCGCGCAGGGGAGGTCCGAAAACAAGAGAGAGAGCGCGAGAGAGAGAGCGCTGCACTTCTTCTTCCTTTTGCTCTATGGCCTTTTTTCCCTTTTTTCTTCTTCTTTTTTCTTGTTTCTTGTCCTATTTTCCCGGGTTAATTCGAAGAAAACAACCTTCTCGATATTTCATATCAAAAAATTTCAATAATATTTGACTCACATTTTGATTTTCTGGAGAAAAAAAAAATTAATTCCGCCCATGTTGATCGGATTATTGTCTGAAATAGCAGAATCAGGTTGATATATGCAAGTACAGTTGCAGATATTGGCGCCATTAATTCCTAATTTCGGTTCGTTGGTGGCTTTTGACCGTTTTGGCATTTTTCTTTCTTGTTTGAATATATTTATGTGAATAAGTTTGAGAAATTGAGCTGGGACATCCTCGTAGACAAGAAAATATGGAAGGTTGTGGATTTTTGATTTCATCTCTGGTAATGGGAAGCAGTTGTGCCGTCGGATGAGATAGAAATTTGTTGTTTGTGATTTATTGTATCTAGCTGAGATTTCTGCGAATATATGTTGGGAGACGCCAGTGCGAAGTAAACGATGAAATGGGCCACATTGTTTAAAGTCTTCAAGGAAAAAGTTGGTATATCTCACAATCAATTACCGTCTCCATCATCTTCATCGCAGGCGTTTGAAGAAAGCAGCAGCATTTCCGATAATGCATTGCCATCTCTCCAAGACTTGTCATCATTGGCTTCAGGGTTTGGTTCTTCTTTCTCTCTCTGTGTGCGTGCGTGTGTGTGTGACTTTGTTTATATGTAAAATTTTGGAATATGCTTTTGTTTTTTGGGATTAGGTGGAGAAAAATCATTACTCAATAACTTGCTGAAGTGTTGTTAACTATCTCCCAAATTGAATAAATAACCAAATGTGGTGAGGTTTATAAAGGTTTGGGCAATTCTCACCTCTTGAGCCAGCTTTTGAGGTCGAGTTAGGCTCAAGCCCCTGATACTTTCTACAAGTGTTCAATATTGAATTTCGTTAGCTGGAAGAGCTGCTTTGGTTATGTTTAGTTAGATAATGACAGGTGAAAGACTAACCTATAGTTGAAATTCCTTTCCATCTTCGTATTTCTGTTATCTGCAGTTTAGGATAGAGCTTTAAATCGTATACCGGAATATCTTTGTTGTGGATTAAAACAATTTGATTGACTTCTTGAGTGCTGCTGCATGTGGAATTGAAACTATAAAGCTTTGTCATTATGCCGTGCCTGACCTTGTAAACTTTGGGAATAGGTTTGTGTGCCATATAGGGGTCAGAAGTGCTCTATGATTTTGGTTGAAGCAAATATAGATGCTTTTCTGATATAAAATTTGTGACATCTTCTTCCAACTTCTTTTATCTCTCGGAATGTTTTATCTATATTAAGCAAGGAGATAGTAAATTTGAAATACCATGGTTCCCCTATATTAAACTTTGTAGGTTGTACAATCATTAAATGATGAATAGAACAGGCATGCTAACATTTAACCTGTGATCCTTTTGCTAAATGACTTATGTTTTACCTTTTCAAGGTTTAGAATTGGGTATTCTGTGAACATTTAACCTCACCAATGACTAGGTAACAACTTGTAAGGCCGATGTTTCTGAGCACCACATAGTTTCTTGAATTAACCCTCTCTGAGAACTTCTCACTTTTCATGTGTTTGGACCAATGGTGCTAACAGCCCTTAAAGAATTTCAACCTTTTATTTGTCAATAATTTGAGGGGAGCAGGGATAATTTATATTGGGGATGATATGAGTTGAGATTGATTCGCCAGTTCAGTTCACATGCTATTGTGTCTGTTTTATTTGTAGAGGCAATCTCATTCATATCCAAAAAGGAAATAAGTTAAGACACGTGCTTGACTTTACCGATCATGACTCTTGAACCTTTTCTTAGTGAGCTTGACCATCTTGAGCCATTTACAGCCCCTGAGAATCATTATACTTCTTAATTGTGAGTCTGTCAAAGTTTCGTTGCTTCATCAGCCCTCAAATTTTTACCAACTATTTTCGGGTTTAAGGCTATTTTACTTCTTGTGCCTTGTGAGAATGTGTGGCCTTTTCTTCTGTACTATGGGTTCAGTTTAGATGATAAAGAGGACTTGTGTCACGGATAGACCTCGGGAGGCCCTGGCTTCGTTCTTGGGCAATGTCATTTTCAGTCAATGGCTGTAATTTTCTAATTGTCGAACTTCAAAATTAACCATATTTTATTGCAGAATCTTTGTCATGCTTTGTTGGTATGTATTTGGGATTTTTTTTGGGGACTAATTTGGTTTGACTTAAAATCAAATTCTTATTGTAATTCCTCAAAAGTGCATAAAATTGATCTGCAAATGTGATATTGTGGGTTTCTTCTCACCCGTGGGGGCTTTGAATAAACTTTTGGAGGATCACAATGAAAGACAAAAGTTAATGGAGGTCAGGAATTGGAATATTAAATAACTGTTAGGAGAAATCGGAAACAAGAAACAGGTCAAAGAAAAATTATCAACTGGTGTCTTTGAAATTATTAATTGCCTACATTAGGCTTTTCTCCAATGCATTTCTATGGTTCTAGGATGTATATTTTGATTCTATTGATGCTTTAAATCTTGGCTTCGGTGTAATAGTCCTTGTGAAGCCTTAGAACCTTTACCTTCATCCTTTGTATTTCTGCCTGGGGCTTGATCTTCTTTGGCTCTTTAAAGATGAGAAGGTGATGTAAAATTTTCCTCTTTTTCTTTTTAAAACTTTAAAGCAGAGACAGGCCTGAATTGGAATTGGTTTTCAAGAGGTACTGGGAAGAGTTCCGTTCATCTCGTTCTGAAAAGGTATTCTGTAATATCCATGGTTGTAGAGTTATAATAATTGCTATTACTTCTTTCTGGCTCTGACACTCTTCCTATTAGTATGTGACTGGTACTCTGCTACAATTTTCTGACCATTTTTTTTGTGTCTGCAGGAGAAGGAAAGGGCCTTGAATTGGACTGTAGAATTCTTTTGTAGACTAGTTAGGCAGCAGTCGAATGTTGATCAACTAATTACCATGTAGGAGGAGAACTTTCTTTTCTTCACTGCATTTTAAGATTACATGTGCCTTAAGTAATCCTGATATTAGATATGTGACTAATGCAGGTTGGTGGAGGCACACATATTTTCTTTTGTCGTGGGAAGGGCGTTTGTAACAGATATAGAAAAGCTGAAGCTTAGCAGTAAAATGAGATCTTTGGAAGTTGAGAAAGTTTTAACATATTTCTCAGAAACCACAAAGGTATTACTTTGATGCTTATGCACAAAGACTATTCCTTAATTAAAATTTTAACGCATGACATGTCTGTTTTGATGACTACTTATATTCTTAATTTTATGCAGGATGGTATTAGACCAGGTGCAAATCTATTACAAGCAGTTGAAATCCTTATTTCTGGGGTATGTCCATCAACCCATCAAAAGAAAGTAAACTCGATACACTATGTGCTGCAAAAAGCATGTAGGTTTGTGGTGTACTTCTTTAATAACATGGACATTCGGTTCATAATATGTTCTATTTTAGATGAAGTTTGGGGTTTCCAGGTTATTTGTGTTCTCTTTTGTATGAACCAGATGAGTTAAACTTGCTTATTCCATATCTTGAAATGGCTACCAGAAACTAGTTCAACATTGTAGAAAAACATGAAACAATACATATATTTGGTTTCCTCATTCAGTTTGCACCATATGCCACTCCATGATCTCTTTTACACTTTTGATATGGATGGAGAACTCGGAAAACAATCTATTACATTTATTGCCATTTGTGTTGGTTTTTGGAGGTGTGTTAGCTCTGAAAAAAAGGCAATGTGAAGGATTGAAGAATCTCAGATTCAGTTACAAATAGTGGATTGCAGTGTGCCTTGCTCATTGACCAAGTATCACATACCATATAAGTTGGATGCAGTAAATTTGCACGAGACTGCTTTACTTTGAAGCTAATATTGGATACCATAGAAATGATGATTTCTCATTATTTATTGTTAATCTATTTATACCTCCTTCGTCTCTGGATAAATGTCAACTACGAATTCTTGTGCCACATGTGTGCAAGCATGTGTTATTCTTTATTCCTTTTAGTTATTTGCTATATTCATTTATTTTTGTAACTTATGCAAGATATTTATTTGTCTTCAGCCAATTGACAAACAATCATTCCTCGATTCTGGGATCTTATGCTGTCTCATTCATATCCTAAACACACTTCTTGCTCCTGATGGGGGTAGTAAAAAACAAAAACAGACTAATAACGAGGAGCTGCTATCAGCGGATGAAAAAAACGATGTTGAAACCAGAGCTGTCCGCCGGCTTGAGGTAAATTCTTGTTCCCCCTCCTCCTCCTCCTCTTCTTCTTCTCTTTCCTTTTCTTTTTTCCTTTTTTCCCTTTTTTAAATTTATGTAGATATTGGTTTCTATCATACCCGAAGTGCTACTTAATTCTACTATTTTCTTTCTATATGCTGGGAGTTTGTTATGTTATTTCTCTGGGTAAGGTTGCTTAGTTCATAATTCTTAATGTTATTCATCTCAGCATTTGTTACCTTTCAGTTTTAGGTGTATCTCCTACACATCCTCTGTATTAGTACAAATTTCTGATCATTCGGTAGTGTGGTTGTACCAAAGTCAAAAACTTTATCTAATCCGTGTATGCACTAATAGAGATATTTATACTGGATCTTTTTTCCTGTTATTCTTTTCTGCCAAGTGAAGTAGGTAACAATGACCAGTCACTAGTTAAGCTGGCTTGGCTTACTTCATCTGAGGACAAAGACCTTTCTCCCTGAAGGTAGGGGTACTGCCAGATATTATGTCCGAATACCTGATGCTCTCAAGTTTAACAAGCTTCGAAGACGAAGTTATACAATGGTTGTGGGTAGATAGTCTCACAACACCTTAGAGTCAATTTCTCCTAAGATCCAAACATGTTTATAAAAGATAAATAGGGTTTCTGAATGAATTCAAATTACTATCCCAAGAAGAAAGACAGATATGTAATTATGTGTGAATGCAAGAAAAGCATGTTGTTTCTCAACACAGTACACAAATTACTTATGCGAAACTTATGTAGATAACTAATATCCTGAAGTTGATATGAGCAACATGGAAATGATGAGTAGCCACCTCTTCATCATAGTGTCTCTTAATTTGAGGCTGACCTGAAACCAAGTAAGCAATGAAGATCGGAGATGTTATAGTTTCTGTTAATGTTCTTGTTCATAGGATTTAAAAAGAAACTTGGTAATAATTTTTTTCATTTTCTGGTCCTACCTTTTCTTTCGTTCTTTCTTTCTTCTATTATTTTTCTTCAAATTTTTGGAATTGCTGTTTGTTAGAATATCTATAGAATCCTAAATCTCTTCAATTGCGTATTGTATTAGGAAAAGGATATTATTTCCATGTATGTATGTCTAACTGATCTCTATTTAAAGGGGTTAGATTAGTGTAAATAATACACAGAATTTTCCCTAGTTTCTTGTTTTTCTCTTCTCAAATGGTATCGAGCGAGTTATATTAATTCCCAAAAAAAAAAAAAAAAAAGTTAGAAAACCCTAACCTTTTTTCAGGGCTGAATCCCACCCTCCGAAGCCCTAGCTCTGCCGCCGTGTGCCTCGCCGGGAACCTTCCCTCTGGCGTGCGCCGCTCAGCTGCGCTCTCTTCTCTTGCTGCTTGCGCGCCGCCCAGCCGCGCCCTCTTCTTCTCGCGTGCACCGCTCAGCCACGCTCTCTTCTCTCGTTCCTCGCGCGCCGCCCCGCCATGCTCTCCTTCCTCCTTCATCACGCGCCGCCCAGCAGCGCTCTTGTCCAGCGGCCTTTGCCCTGTTTTTTCCCAGCAGTCATCCTGTTTTTTGTTCGTTTGTTTTTCTCTCTTTGTTTTTCTGGTCAGACTCTTTCTCTTTCTTTTTTATTCTTCTTTTATCTTATTTGTACAATTGTCCTCCTTCTTTGTGTGGGTATCATATTTACCTCACACTTCTCATGGCAACTTCTTCGGAACCCAAACCTTCTCCATGGGTACCTCTATTAAGTTGAACGGGCGCAATTATCTTCTTTGGTCCCACTCCTTTAAATTATTTCTCGGGTCTCATGAGAAATTAGACCACATTCTTTCGGATCCTCCCGATTCAAAGGACGACAACTTTAAAGAATGAAAAAAGGATGAATACGCTGTCATGGCCTGGTTATTAAATAGTATGGAAGAATCCGTCGCCTCGAATTTGATGTTTTTGGCCTCCACCAAGGAAATGTGGGATACCGTCCATGACATGTATGCCAACGAGAAAAATGTGTCTCGAGTCTTTGAGCTGTATGAGAAAGTGTTTTCCATGAAACAGGATGGACGAAATGTGGCCGAATACTATTCTCTTGTCAAGGGTGTTCATGATGAGACCCGTTGAACTGTGATCTCGAAACCCGCAAATCTCAGTGGGAAGAATTTTGGGTGGCCAAATTTCTATCCGGATTAGACAGTGCTCTTCAACCAGCCCGTGATCAGATTTTAGCCATTGATACCGTTCCGACATTGCCCACTGCATTCTCCCAGGTTCTGCATGTATCTACAAGCACCTCAGGATCCCACACCCCTATTGTTGAGGCCTCTGCCTCAGCTGTTCATGGCCGTGGTCGCAGCAATCCCAGGGTACCACATCTAATACTGGACACGGTCGTGGTGGTCGTGGAAAATTTCCTCCTTGTACACACTGTGGTCGTACCAATCATGCCTCCGATCACTGTTGGCAGAAGATTGGTAAACCAGAGTGGGCCAACGCTGTCCCCACTGATACTCATGCCTCTCCACCTGCCTCGGATCAGGTCATCTTAAGCCGGGAAGCGTATGACAAACTCGTTCAAACTCATTCCACTCACTCTACTAGCTCTGCTATTTTCCAACCTACAGGTGCATTCATAGCGTCTCCTGGTGAGTCTTGGCTATTAGATTCAGGTGCCTCCACCCATATTACTGGTATTAAGACCCTATTTTTCCTCATTATCTTCTTCTTCCTCTCTCAAACCTGTTCGCTTAGCAAATGGCTCATATTCTCCTATCTTAGGTTCCGGTGTTGTTACACCCACTAAAGCTCTTACTCTAAATAATATCTTATTTGCTCCAAATTTCCCTATTAGCTTGTTATTCATTAGTCAACTTACTAAATCCCACCATTGCTCGGTAATGTTTTTTCCATCTTATTGTGTCTTTCAGGATCTACACACGGGGAAGACGCGGTCGTGAGCGCGGTGGTCTTTACTACCTACACACAGCCGATACACCTGTGAACCCTCAAGCTCTCTCTGCTTCCGTTACCCCTTTTCAATGGCATTGTCGGTTAGGTCACCCACCTTTGTCTACATTAAAACGTTTATTACCTATTGCGTCTGCTAGTCTAAATTGTGAGTCCTGTGAGTTAGGAAAGCATCACCGTGCTTCTTTCCACCTCGCGTTGAAAAGCGTCGTTTTGTTCCTTTTGAATTAGTTCATTCTGATGTCTGGGGTCCTTGTCGAATCGAGTCTCTTGGTGGGTTTCGGTACTTTCTTTGTTTTGTTGATGATTACTCTAGGATGACGTGGGTCTACTTGTTAAAAGATAAGTCTGAAGTCCCTTCTATAATCAAGTCCTTTTATCATGAAATAAAGACTCAATTTTCTATTAATATTCGTATTCTCTGCACTGATAACGCCTTGGAGTTTGTTCAAAAACAAATGTCCATCTATTGTAATCACAATGGCATTATACATCAAACAACTTGTCCCCATATGTCTTAGCAGAATGGTGTAGCTGAGCGCAAACATCGACACCTCCTGAATGTTGCGCGTACCATTTTGACTCAAATGAATGTTCCTAAAACCCTTTGGGGGGATGCTATCCTTACTGCCTGCTACCTTATCAATCGTTTACCCTCTACTATTCTTCATGGACATATTCCATATTTGAGTCTTTATCCTGATCGGCCTTTGTTTCACATTACTCCTAGGGTTTTCGGGTGCGTTTGCTTTGTCCACATCTCCTCGCCGGGTCTTGATAAACTTTCACCTCGCTCTGTTAAATGTCTTTTCCTTGGATACTCTCGTACACAAAAAAGGTATCATTGTTATGATCCCATCTCTCGTCGGTCTTTTATTTCCGCTGATGTCACCTTCTTTGAGTCAACACCTTACTATTCCACAGATGCTACCTCATTTCCTTCAGCTCCTTTACCCATCCCAACCAAAATGACTCCTGCTCGGTCTTCTTCCGACCAACGTCCACCTCTACAGGTATATTCACGGCGACGCCCACCACAGACCACTGTACCTTCGGCCACTACTAATCTACCTTCCTCTACTGTAGATCCGTCCTCCTCCATCCCTCCTTCTTCGGACATGGATTTACCCATCGTATTGCGCAAAGGTAAACGTTCATGTACTGCTCATCCCATCATCAATTACATGTCTTTTGATAACCTTAGTCCCTCGTATCGTAGTTTTGCTCTTTCTCTTTCTACAGAACCTATCCCCTCTACTCACCATGAGGCGCTACGACATCCAAAATGGAAACAGGCAATGGACGAGGAGATGTCCGCCCTTATTGATCGGGGGACTTGGGAACTTGTCACTCCCCCATCTAGTGTTGAAATTGTTGCTTGTCGTTGGGTCTTTACCCTCAAGTATCGTGCAGATGGCACTATCGATCGGTACAAAGCCCGCCTCGTTGTGAAAGGCTTCACTCAAACTTATGACGTTGACTACTTCGAGACATTTTCCCCAATTGCTCATCTTAACTCCATCCGGGTGTTGTTCACCTTAGCTGTTAATCAAGATTGGCCTCTGTATCAAATGGATGTCAAAAATAGCCTTCCTCTATGGTGATTTACATGAGACAGTCTTTATGGAGCAACCTCCTGGGTATGTTGCTCGGGGGGAGCAAAAAGATATGGTATGCCGACTAAAGAAGGCAATTTATGGTTAAAAACAGAGTCCTCGAGCCTGGTTTGATAAGTTTTAGTCGGGTTATAAGTGATTTTGGTTTTCACAGGTGTCAGGCAGATCACTCCGTCTTTGTGAAACATGGACAATCGGGTATTGTTGTCCTAATTGTGTATGTTGATGATATTCTTGTTTCTGGTAGTGACGTTGAGGGAATAGAAGTCACTAAGGAGTATTTAAAACAACAAATTGTTACTAAAGACATGGATCCTCCTCGGCATTTTCTAGGAATTAAGATCGCGCACAACAAGCATGGGGTTTCGTTGTCTCAGAGAAAGTATGCTCTTGACTTACTACAAGAAACTGGCTTACTACGGACCAAACCGGTTGACACTCCTATAGAATTAAATTCGGATTTCTGGGAGGATGATGGTACGTAATTAGAAGACAAAACACAGTACAGAAGGCTAGTGGGAAAGCTGATCTATCTGACTGTGACTAGACCAGACATATCTTTTGCAGTTGGGAGTTGTTAGCCAATTTATGGACAAACCTCGACCTGTCCACTTGGATGCTGCTATGAGAATTTTAAAATACATAAAAGCCTCTCCCGGTAAAGGATTACTCTTCAAGAAACATGGACATCTGAAGATTGAAGCCTGTTTCGATGCAGATTATGTTGGGTCTAAAGGAGATAGAAGGTCTACTTCTAGCTATTATACGTACGTTGGGGGAAATCTAGTGACATGGCGGAGTAAGAAGCAGACAACTTTGGCTCGATCTAGTGCAGAAGCTGAATATCGTGCTATGGCACATACCACAAGCGAAATGTTGTGGCTTAAGGGCTTACTAGGAGAATTGGGGTTCACTTATAATGAACCTTTACCTATGTACTGTGACAATCAAGCAGCTATTCACATTGCCAATATTCCAGTGTTTCATGAAAGGACGAAACATATTGAGGTCGACCGTCATTTCATTCGAGATGCCATAATGAGCCACATTATCAGTACTCCATTTACTCCGTCCTCAGAACAGATTGCCGAAGTATTTACTAAAGCTTTGAGGGGAAATAAATTTAAAACTCTATGTAACAAGCTGGACATGATCGATATATATGCTCCACCTTGAGGGGGAGTGTTAGAATATCTATAGAATCCGAAATCTCTTCAATTACGTATTGTATTAGGAAAAGGATTTTATTTACATGTATGTGTGTCTAACTAATCTCTATTTAAAGGGGTTAGATTAGTGTAAATAATACACAGAATTTTCCCTAGTTTCTTGTTTTTCTCTTCTCACACTGTTGGTGCTTGGCTGACTGCAAAATGTTGGGGTGGTGGTGTTTCTTTACTTCTTTTGGTATAAAATGAATGCCAGATGACCTGGATGTCTAACTGAACCAATATATATTTCTCCTCATACTCTTCATGTCCTTATGCAAAGCCCGTCTCTGCAAACCCTGCCACAAGTCAAAAGCATGTTAACTGTTTGATTTGGTATATTCTATGATGCATGGCATCAGAGTGTAAAAGAAAGCTCTGGAATTAATTGCTCGGAATAGTTGCTGGATAGAAGGATGTCCTGTGACACTTGTAATTCCATGCATATTCTTTTGTTTAATTTTTGTATTTTCTTACAGAGGCAGTATTTTCCTGGTTACAAAAGATCGCATTATTAATAATTGTGCTTTATCTTGAAGTTTTAGAGTTCTCCTATCCTTTATCGTATTTATCAGGTGGAGGGCAGTGTTGTACATATTATGAAAGCACTGGGTAGTCATCCATCAGCTGCTCAAAGTCTGGTGGAAGATAATTCACTTCAGTTACTGTTTCATATGGTAGCAAAGGGTTCTTTAGTGGTTTCCACGGAGGTGGTTGTTCCTTTACATACCATTCAGCTCCACAGACATGCTATGCAGGTAACACAAAAATTTACTTGCTGGCAAAATAGAAATGAGTTGCCTATGCAGTTCTCATCCAAAGCTCGACTTAATTATGTTACCTTGATTGTAACTGATCTTCGCTTTAACTCTGTTGTTCCAGATTCTTGGTTTACTTTTGGTTAATGACAATGGCAGCACAGCCAAGTATATCAGAAACCATAACCTGGTATATAACTACCTTTATAAATACATCTCTGTGTATATGTCTTTGCTGCTACTCATAGGACACATTCTGAGTCAATTACCAATAGGAAAACGCATTCTAGGTTGCAGTCTCATGTTAACCCTATGTTAAATTTCTTTCTTCTTTTTAAACTAGTAGAATACGATGAACTTGTTTGTTTAGATCCTCTGCATCTGCATCAAACACATGACTAAAGCTCCTTGTAGAAATATTACTGGCTTGGGCCGAACTCAACCCCAAAAGCTGGCTTATGAGGTGAGAATTGTCCAAGCCTTTATTAACAAACCACATCTTAGTATTTAGTTGATGTGAGATAGTTAACACTCCCCCCTCACGCCCACGCACGAATATACGGGAAACATCCTAGAGAGTGAAATTAATGTAGTGGGGAGCTCAGTTAATAATGCAAAACCTAGCCTTCTCTGATACCAGGTTCAAGAGTAGAATCATCAAATTATTTATTATCTACAACACTCCTCACTTTTGGTTTGCCAATAATTATTGCCTAGAAAATTAACTCAATCTTACTTGTTTGGGGCTAATTCATATTTAAATGAGCTTTTACATGTCAGTTGAAGTTCATGAGGCTTTCTATATCAACATATGGCAAAACTTGGACACCTCTAAATTATCTGTTTTAAGACATTTGACTTTGAAGATTATTAGATTATCAAGGGATACCATTCTAATTACAAAAACAGGACAAAAAGACAACAAAAGCAATGACTTATCTACAAGGATAATGGCACTGGACCTGTCCTACATGTTTGAAGAATGAGTTTATGTTTAGCTCTCAGATAATTCTGTCGCGTCTTGTTGAGGTTTTTAAGAATTCATGTCTTGGTAGGAAAATTTGACAATTTAAAGTCTAAATGGCCTTGACTGCCTACACCAGTGTAAAGTTATGCACATGAGTGAACAAGAACACTCCCATGAGATACCTGATTTTTCAATGAAACATGTTCTGGACCACACTGTCAGCAGCTACTATCATTTCCAGATTTGCTGGTTGTTCCGTACCAGAAAGCAACCTCTGCTGTTGGTAGCTGTCTTGTTCGGCTTTCTCCACAAAGCCCACTGTCACTTGCCCCATGTTTAAGAGAACTTTATGATTCATTTACTTGCCCTTTTCAAATAGAGTATCTACTAACTCTGCTCATCTCTGATACAAAATTACCAGTATATCTATTAAAAATATAATCCACTGCCAAATAATAATAATAGTAAGAAACTCACTTTCTCTTTGTATCTGATTACAACATTTCCTGTTGGCTTTAATATTTACTCTTTTAACATGGGATTCAATTCCCCGTCGTGACATTTTTCATCACGATGTTTCAGAATCCTTATATTCCATATAAAAACTGATATTGAGTTTCAGTTTAAAAAATATATATTTGTATGTGTTTACTTATGGACAGATGCATTTATATTTAAAGCATTATAGTGAAATTATACCTAGCACTTATCTGGTTCAGAAAATTGTCTCTAAAATCCTATTAAATTGAGAGAAATTTGGTATACCAGTAAAATTAAAGGCTTTCTCCACAAAGCCCACTGTCACTTGCCCTGTCTTTAAGAGAACTTTATGATTCATTTACTTGCCCTTTTCAAATAGAGTATCTACTAACTCTGCCCATCTCTGGTACAAAAGTACCAGTATATCTATTAAAAATATAATCCACTGCCAAATAATAATAATAAGAAACTTACTTCCTCTTTGTATCTGATTACAACATTTCCTGTTTGCTTTAATATTTACTCTTTTAACATGGGATTCAATTCCCCGTCGTGACATTTTTCATCATGATGTTTCAGAATCCTTATGTTCCATATAAAAACTGATATTGAGTTTCAGTTTAAAGAATATATATTTGTATGTGTTTACTTATGGACAGATGCATTTACATTTAAAGCATTATAATGAAATTATACCCAGCACTTATCTGGTTCAGAAAATTGTATCAAAACTCCTATTAAATTGAGAGAAATTTGGTATACCAGTAAATTTAAAGGCAAATATTCTTCCTATTTTTTTTGGATAAATTAGGCAAATGTGCCTCTTTCTTCCTCTTTTCCCTCTCTTTGATGGTTTTCTTCTTTTTTCCTATATAATTAGAGAATCCACCTTTGGACTTATACTGTTATACACTTCTGATCGCTGTGCCAGATTAAAGTTCTTCTAACGGCTGTCAAGGATTTCAATCCTGATTGTGCGGATCCTGCCTATACTATGGGCATTGTGGACTTGCTTCTTGAAAGTGTTGAATTATCATGCAAACCAGGTAAAGTGGCGTACTTCTACTGACTTGCATAGGAAGTTTTAGTTAGATTGATGTTTCTTTCTGTAACTACAATGGTCTGTGTTTCCAATTGTATGAAGGCACATAGTTCATATCTAGCTTCCTCTTAACTATCAAAGGTTGATATTACTCCTCATGTTTAGATCAAGTTACGTGTGTGGGTGAATTTGCTACCAGTGATTTCTTCTTTTTCTTCTTCTTCCAATTTCTTTTTAGTTATTTATTTTTAAATTTCCTATAGATAGATTAAGATGCTGATTTTTTGTCCAATTGCTGCCTGTAGAGGCTGGTGGTATAAGACTCAGGGAGGATATTCGTAATGCTCATGGCTATCATTTCTTGGTCCAGTTTGCTTTGACTCTGTCGAAGAATCAAGATGGTCACACCTTTTATTCCAAGTCGCTTTCAGAAAATGATCCTGTTGTTGGAGGGGAATCTGGGAATAATTTAAAAGAATATGGAGAAAACTACTCGCAATACGGTCTCTCTCCTGCACTTAGTAGACTGCTTGATGTCATTGTCACTTTCGCCCAAACAGGTCCCTCAGGTCCCTCAGGTTCTTCTGGATCATCTGGACCAAAAGCTTCAAAGAGTTCTCATTCAAAGTCTAATGGGCATGGTAGAACTCGTACTTCACCTTCTGACCGAATAGCTCACGACATTACAGAGAAGGATAATGGAAAAGTCAAAGACTTGGAAGCTATCCAAGTGTTGCAGGACATAGTAATCAAGGCAGAAAGTAGAGAATTGCAGGCAGAAGTGCTGAATAGATTGTTGAAGATTTTCTCCTGTCATATTGAAAACTACAAGTTATGTCAGCAGTTGAGGACTGTACCTCTATTGATCCTTAACATGGCCGGTTTCCCTTCATCTCTCCAAGAGATAATCCTGAAAATTCTTGAATATGCTGTGTCTGTTGTGAATATCATCCCTGAACAAGAGTTGGTATCACTTTGTTGCTTACTACAGCAATCAGTAACCTCCGAGTTAAAGCATACAATTCTGTCCTTTTTCTTAAAGCTCTCATCATTTGACCAACATTATAAGAAAATCCTCAGAGAAGTTGGTGTGCTGGAGATTCTGTTAGATGATCTGAAGCAGAACAAATTTCTGAAGGGGCCTGAGCAACTTACCTATGACCATGGTCAGTTAGAGAGAAAAGCTAGCTCTAGCAGTTCCAGGAAGCACTTTCTGAGTAATGATGCAATTCTTTCTCCTTGGGAACTCTTAGAACCTGGTTCTGGAAAATTCCTTATTTTTGAAGAAGAGGGTACAACTGCAGTTGCTTGGGACTGTTTGCTTTTCTTATTAAAGAAATCAGACGCAAATCAAGCATCATTCCGTTCTGCTAATGGCGTGACCATCATACTTCCTTTTTTGGCATCTGATATACATCGACCCGGTGTCATTCGGGTGTTGTCATGTTTGATTATTGATGATGTCAAACAGGTACAAGCTTTATTTCTTTCTTTTTATGCTTTACATGTATTGCTTTTCAAAAAAAAATTTCACTTAAAGGTGTCCCTGTCATGGAAGTTAGTGAATGTTTGTCCTTCTTGAAGTTCTTAAGTTCCATACGTAACTCATCGTGGGAAAATATCTACAAATGTCCTCAGGTTTTACTCGTCACGATTGGGAGTGGTATGGGTTCATCATTCTTGTTGTCTTTAATGAATGTCCACATGTACATGCAACTGCAGTACATATTTTCCTGTTTCCATGGAAAAATGATTTATATCTGTGTAAGAGATTTCACAAATATTATGGGTTTATATATCTTGTAGATTTTTTTTATCCATCATACAGGTAACTAGATCTATTTTGTTCCATTTCAACCTTAAAACTTTTGCTTTGCCTTAAATTTAGTCAAGCATTTTATTATGGGTTGGTTCATCTAAATCATTTTTGAAGCCACTATGGCTGCCTGTTGCAGTTCTAGAATTCAATGGTATTAAGCCCTTCATTTTCGGCTATTATTCAGTTCATATTTCCATTTTACCATATGATTAACTGAGTGTTATCTTGTTACATGACTCGTGCTTTTAAGATGCACCATTTTCATGAATTTGTTGAATCTAGTAGTGTTTAGTGGTTTTCATCAGGCTCGTCCAGAAGAATTGGGCACTTTGCTTGAAGCTCTGAAAACTGGGATGGTTACAAGTGCTGCGGGATCCCAATACACAATTAAACAAGACGCAGAATGTGATGTTTTTGGAGCACTATGGGGCATTTTAAGAGTTAATGGGTCGGCTCGGAGGGTTTTTGGTGAAGCAACTGGGTTTTCTCTTTTACTAACTAGGCTTCATTCTTTTCAGAGTGGGAGAGAACAAAAGAACCAACCTTCTATAACTGTTTGCATCAAAGTATTTACATATATGTTGCGAGTGATGACAGTAGGGGTTTGTGATAATCCTGTCAACCGGCCAAAGTTGCAAATAGTGCTATCTTCACATAGCATGTATGATCTTCTCTCCGAGTCTGGATTAATTTGTGTTGAATGTGAATGCCAAGTCATACAATTGTTGCTGGAACTTGCTCTAGAGGTAGTTATTCCACCATTTACGATGTTTGAACATGATAAAGTGCAAAATGAACCAGCTAGTGTTCTGTTGATTGCGTCGTTGGATTCTCTGGTCACATGCAAGAAACGGGTATATAACGCTGCTGCTGTCGGATTGCTCTTACATGCTTTGCTGCTATTTACTCCAAAAGTGCAATTAGAATTACTAAACTTTATTGAAAAGCTTGCTTGTGCAAGTTCCTTCAATAAGGAAAACCTCACATCTGTAGGTGCGAATTTGCTAATTCTAGTTCATATATACTTTTTCTGATTTTAGAAAGCATCCTTAGTAAATTATATTCCAATGCTGCTAGGTTGTGTGGAACTCCTCTTGGAGGCAATATACCCCTACATGTCAAGCTCTTCACCCTTGGTTTCTCACGCTTTGAAGATAGTGGAAGTTCTTGGAGCCTACAGGTTATGCCAATTATCCAGTCTAACTGAAGCATCCCATGCATGTCTAGGATTCTCTCTTACACTGCCTTATACTGTAATTTATTCACCGGAGACATTTCTTTATTGACAGGCTATCAGTATCAGAACTTAAAAGTCTTGTCAGGAATATTTTGCAAAGGAGACTTGCAAACTCTGGCCGTTGTCTTGTTGAAATGATGGAAAGATTGACTCTTTCAGAGGATATAGGCTCTGAAGATGTTTCTCTTGCACCCTTTGTTGAGTTGGACATGAGCAAGACAGGACATGCTTCCATTCAAGTGCCATTAGGGGAAAGATCATGGCCTCCTGCTGCCGGATATTCTTTCGTTTGTTGGTTTCAGTACCGAAATCTTTTAAAATCACAGGCAAGGGAGACCGAGGCTTCTAAATGTGGATCTCCTAACAGGCATGGCCTCATGAGTGGACAACTTGGAGCTCAGGTTCTTCGGATATTCACTGTAGGGGCTGTGGATAATGGAAGCACCTTCTACACAGAACTTTGTCTGCATGATGATGGGGTTCTAACCCTTGCAACAAGCAATTCTTCCTCCTTGACCTGTACTGGATTAGAAATGGAAGAAGGTAGGTGGCATCACCTTGCAGTTGTGCATAGCAAACCAAATGCTTTGGCTGGACTGTTTCAAGCAAGTTTTGCTTATGTATATCTTAATGGAAAGTTAAGGCACACTGGGAAACTTGGATACTCTCCCTCTCCTACAGGGAAGCCTCTACAGGTAACTGTTGGGACACCAGTTGGTTGTGCTAGGGTTAGTGATTTGTCATGGAAGCTCAGATCTTGCTATCTTTTTGAAGAAGTGCTCCCACCAGGTCCTATATGTTTCATGTACATTCTTGGAAGAGGATATAGGGGGCTTTTCCAGGACACACATCTGTTGCAATTTGTTCCAAATCAGGCATGTGGTGGGGGCAGTATGGCTATTTTGGATTCTTTGGACATAGACGTGCCCTTAACCTCTAACATGCAAAAGCCTGACAGTGCTGGCAAGCAAGGGATCTCGAAGGTGGATCGTAGTGGTTTTGTATGGGATTCTGATAAATTAGGAAGCCTCTCACAACAGTTGTGGGGTAAGAAACTGGTATTTGCATTCAACGGAGCAAGTACAGATATTTCCCAAGCATCTGGAACTTTATCCATGATCAATCTCGCTGATCCTCTGTCGGCTGCTGCTTCCCCTATTGGGGGTGAGTTAATTTGTAGTCTTCATCTCAATTGTAAACTGATGCTGTTCCAATCATCACTAAGTCAGGTTTCTTAGTTGTTATCATTTTTGTCTAGTAAATTGTTCGTTTCATTTATATTATTGTGGATTTCCCCCAGGTATACCTCGTTTGGGTCGTCTTGTTGGAGATATCTTTGTCTGTAAGCAGCGTATAATTAGTGATACAATCCGCCTCATTGGTGGCATGGCTGTGGTTCTTGCACTTATTGAAGGTTCTGAAACAAGGGACATGCTTCACATGTCCTTGACATTGCTCTCATGTGCACTCCATCAGAATCCGCAAAATGTGAGAGACATGCAAAAGTACAGAGGATACCACTTGCTGGCCCTTTTCCTTCACCGCAGAATGTCATTGTTTGACCTGAAATCACTTGAGATATTTTTCCAAATTGCTGCATGTGAGGCCACTTTCTCTGAACCAAGAAAGTTTGGAAGCACAAAAACCACCATCTCACCTACCGCCGCCATAAATGAAACCAGTTTTGAAGATCTCAATTTATCTAAGTACCCCGATGAAAATTCATCTGTTGGATCTGTGGGGGATATTGATGATTTTTCTGCACCGAAAGATTCATTTAGTCATATTTCAGAACTGGCATATGCTGATATGCCACCAGAGACGTCTAATTGCATTGTCCTGTCAAATGCTGACATGGTTGAGCATGTCTTGTTGGACTGGACACTCTGGGTGACAGCTCCAGTCCCAGTTCAAGTTTCTTTAATAGGATTTCTTGAGCATCTAATCTCCATGCATTGGTATCGGAATCATAACCTTACAATTCTCCGTAAAATTAACCTTGTTCAACATTTACTTGTGACTCTGCACAGGGGTGATGTTGAAGTGCTGGTGTTGGAAAAAGTAGTTGTCTTACTAGGTGTCATTTTAGAGGATGGATTTCTTCCTTCTGAGTTGGAACTTGTGGTAAGGTTTGTGATTATGGCATTTGATCCTGCTGAACCGACATCACGTGATCGTATTAAGAGAGAATCAATGGGGAAGCATGTCATTGTAAGAAATATGTTACTTGAGATGCTAATTGACCTGCAGGTGTCCATTGATTCTGAGGAGTTACTTGAGCAGTGGCATAAAATTGTTACATCAAAACTGATTACTTATTTTCTTGACGAAGCAGTTCATCCTACCAGTATGAGGTGGATCATGACTCTTCTAGGTGTTTGCATTTCTTCTTCTCCTTCATTTGCACTAAAATTTAGAGCAGGTGGAGGTTATCAAGGGTTGACAAGGGTACTTCCTAGTTTTTACGATTCTCCTGATATATATTACATTTTGTTTTGTCTGGTATTTGGGAAGCCTGTTTATCCAAGATTACCAGAAGTTCGCATGCTTGATTTTCATGCTCTCATGCCAAGTGACGGTTTCTACAGAGAGTTGAAATTTTTTGAACTAATGGAATCGGTTGTTGCTATGGCAAAATCGACATTTGATAGGTTGTGCATGCAGTTAATGGTTGCACATCAAACTGGCGATCTTTCTCAGGTAGATGCTAGCATTGTGGCCGAATTGGTAGATGGACATGCAGACATGGCGGGAGAGCTCCAAGGAGAAGCTCTGATGCACAAAACGTATGCTGCTCGCTTGATGGGTGGTGAGGCATCAGCACCTGCTGCAGCCACTTCAGTTCTGAGATTCATGGTTGATCTTGCAAAAATGTGTCCTCCCTTTTCAGCTGTGTGCAGACGAGCTGAGTTTCTTGAAAGCTGTATTGATGTCTATTTTTCCTGTGTCAGGTCTTGTGTATATTTTATTTCTAGCCTTTTATCAATGATTCTCCTGTAAATATTAGGAAGCATTTTATTGTATTTGTTATATGCTATATATAGATCGAACACATTATATTGGGCTGTGGGTGGTTTACTATTGTTACTTGAAGATGTTTCTCTTTGCTATTCAGGGCTGCCCACACTGTGAAGATGGCAAAAGAACTAACTGTAAAAGCAGAGGACAAGAATTTGAATGATGTTGATGATGTCTGTAGCTCCAGAAATACTTACTCGAGCTTCCTTCAAGAACATGAGCAGTCAGCTATAGGGAGCTCTGGTCAGGGGCATGCAAGTGCTAGTTCAGAAGATGTTCCAATCTTCCCACATAATATGGCCTGCGAGAAAACAGACAATGGTAATATGGCAATCCCGCTGGCATCAGACAAAGTAGTGAAAGGAAGATGTGCAGGCTTTGGTGAATCTTGGCAGTGAAGCAGTTGACAAGGTGTCCAATGCCACTTCTAATGCCACTTCTAGCATTAATGCGCTCAATTTCCGGGATATGAAAAGTAAACTAGATCCTGCTCATCAGAATGATTCACCAGAACATGTTCATCAGATTGAATCACAGAGTTCAACGTCTTCCACTACGGTCGAATCTCCTATGTTGTCTGAGAGATCTAATTCCAGGATGCCTGTCACTTCATCTCCAACTCCAGTTTTAGCCTTGACATCTTGGTTGGGCAGTGGCACTCGCAATGATTCAAAACTCGTCCAGTCCTCTTCAACTCCATCACTGGATTCTTTTATGACTGCAAATGAAATTGATTCCCCTTCAGACATTAAACCTACATCTCAAGCCCCATATGCTTCCAACACATCATTTGCAATCAGTCAAAAGCTGCTTCTTGAAGTGGATGATTCTGGCTATGGAGGCGGTCCATGTTCTGCCGGTGCTACAGCAGTTCTAGATTTCGTGGCAGAAGTTCTTTCAGATTTTGTGACCGAGCAGATGAAAGCTGCATCAGTTATTGAGACTATTTTGGAGAGTGTACCTTTATATGCTGATGTGGAATCTGTTCTAGTTTTTCAGGGATTATGCCTTACTAGATTGATGAACTTCCTTGAAAGGCGTCTCTTACGTGATGATGAGGAACATGAGAAGAAGTTAGATAAGAGCCGGTGGTCCTTAAACTTAGATGCACTGTCCTGGATGATAGTGGATCGTGTGTATATGGGAGCTTTTCCTCAGCCTGCTGGTGTATTGAAGACTTTGGAGTTCTTATTATCGATTTTGCAGTTGGCAAATAAAGATGGACGGATTGAAGAAGCAATTCCATCTCCCAAGGGACTCCTTTCTCTTGGGAGAGGAAGCAAACAACTTGATACTTACATACATGCACTTTTTAAGAATATGAACCGAATGATATTATTCTGTTTCCTTCCATCATTCTTGTCCGCAATAGGAGAAGATGATCTTCTTGCACGCTTGGGCTTGCAGAATGAACCGAAGAAAAAGTTGCTTCTTAACTCTTCACCCGAGGATGGAGGGATTCATATTCTCACAGTTTTACAGTTACTAGTTGCCAACAGGCGAATAATTTTTTGTCCCAGTAATCGTGATACTGATCTAAATTGTTGCCTTTGTATAAATTTAATATCTTTGCTCCATGACAATAGAAAACATGTGCAGAATGCAGCTATTGATATTCTCAAGTATCTTCTGCTATATCGTAGAACTGCAATTGAGGAGTTTCTCGTCTGTAAACCTAACCAAGGGCCATCTATGGATGTTCTACATGGTGGTTTTGATAAACTTTTGACTGGAAACTTATCTGGCTTTTTTGAATGGCTTCATAGTTCTGAATCGGTTGTCAATAAATTGTTGGAACAGTCTGCTGCTGCTGTGTGGGTTGCAATATATTGCAGCATCAACAAAGTTTCACGGAGTGAGGATAAAGGGTATGGATACTCATCGTAATAGAGAAATGGTGAAGAAATCAAAGGAAATCACAAAAGTAGAGCAAAGACATTGGGAGCAAATGAAAGAACGGAGAATTGCACTTGAATTGGTTCATGATGCTATGGCTACAGAATTACGTGTTATCTGCCAGCATAAATATGGATGGGTGGTTCATGCTGAAAGTGAGTGGCAGACTCATCTACAAGAGCTTGTACATGAGCGAGGAATATTTTCAAGGAATAAATCTTCCATGAATGACGAGGAGCTTGAGTGGCAGCTTTGCCCCATAGAAGGTCCATACAGGATGCGCAAAAAGCTTGAACGGTGTAAACCAAAGATAGAAACCATCCAAAGTGTTTTCAATGGACAACTTGTGATAGAGGAAGGAGAACCATACAAGGAAAATATTGATAATGGACAAATGGATTCCATTTTCAATCTTCAAACTGACAAGCCAAAGGATGAATCTTTTGAAGCTGAACTGTATAATGAGCCAACTTTCAAACAATCAGATGATGCTCCAGACGTAGCTTCTTCTGGGATTGGATGGACTGATGATCGAGAGAGCAGTATAAATGACGCAAGTCTGCATTCGGCTGCTGAATTTGGTCTCAGGTCAAGTGATGCGTCCTCTCAGAGAGCGGAATCCATTCAAAGCAAGCCTGATTTAGGATCTTCAAGGATATCTTCTTCAGTAAAAAATGATGAAGTGAGGGCGGCAGAGGATAAATCAGATAAAGAACTAAATGATAACGGCGAATATTTGATCAGACCTTATCTGGAACCTCTTGAAAGGATAAAGAGCAGGTACAACTGTGAAAGAGTAGTGGGCCTTTACAAACATGATGGCATATTTCTGATTGGGGAATCATCACTGTATGTTATTGAGAATTTTTACATTGATGAATCTGGGTGCATATGTGAAAAAGAGAGCGAAGATGAGCTCTCTGTAATTGATCAGGCTTTGGGCGTCCAGAAAGATTTTTCTTGTAGTATGGATTCTCATTCCAAGTCAACTTCATCATGGGGTGCTACAGTGAATGCATATGCTGGGGGGAGGGCTTGGGCATACAATGGTGGTTCCTGGGGTAATATAAAAGTGTGCACTAGTGGTAATGTGCCTCATCTTTGCCGCATGTGGAAGCTTGATAGTGTCCATGAGCTTTTGAAGCGTGATTTTCAGCTACGTCCTGTTGCTATTGAGATTTTCAGCATGGATGGTTGCAATGATCTACTGGTTTTCCATAAAAAAGAGAGAGAGGAAGTTTTCAAAAATTTGGTGGCCATGAATCTACCAAGAAATAGCATGTTAGTTATTAAGTTCCTATGTGTTCTTTCATATCTGTCATGTTATTCACTATTGGCTCTGCTTAAGTCTTGCTGCCCCAAATGGCTGATTATTTTGCTGCATAAGCAACGATAGGCTGGTCCCCTATAGCTCTACCATGAAATTGGTTGAATCATTTACTCAAAGAATTTAACCATCCATAACCTTTTGACTAGCCTAAAATATATTTAAAAATAAGATTAAAGCATTGAGATAGTACGCTGGTTGGGCATGTGAACATTCTACCTGCCCATGATGAAGATGTTTCTGCTGACTTATTTTCAGTAATTAGCTTAGTATGAATAGAATCCGCCCTGCTTGATGAGCTATCAACAGATATTCTTTAATTTCGGTTGGTTGATAATCTCTCCAACAATTATATGCTCCTGTTTCCTTTTTGGGATTCAGAGAAAATACTGTTTGTAAAGTATCACTTCTTTCTCACCGTATCATTGCTTAGAACACATAATGTGGTCTGGGAAGGAATGTTGACCGTGAGTTTGAGAGTAACAAGGTCAAGGTGCTTGTGATGCACTGTTTGAGACTATTTACTTGAACTCTCCCTACAAAACGAAACATCAAATATGGATAAAACAAAGTAGGATATATTGAATCAGACTTCTTACTGTAGCAAATTAGACACAGTTGCTTTCCAAGGTTATGGACAGTCTCATTCTTGTTTGTGTCTTAAGCTTCCTGTAGTTTATGCTGTAACTGTGGCATGCTTCTTCATCCTCCATACCTGTGATATAGCTTTCTCCTTTATGACTTGTGTTGCCTTGAAACCAGAAGAGCTCAAATTCATTTTGTATGCGTGACAGCTTAGATTCAACAATAACTGGGTCAACAAAACAAGAAAGCAACGAAAGTGGACGTCTTTTTAAGGTTATGGCAAACTCCTTTTCTAAGAGGTGGCAAAATGGAGAAATTAGCAATTTTCAGTATATCATGCATCTCAACACTTTGGCAGGTCGCGGGTACAGTGACCTCACACAGTATCCAGTGTTTCCTTGGGTCCTCGCAGATTATGAGAGTGAGAATCTAAATCTATTAGATCCAAAAACATTCCGTAAGCTGGAGAAACCAATGGGTTGTCAAACATTAGAAGGAGAAGATGAGTTCAAGAAGAGGTTGACACCTCTTATGGCACTTTTATCAACTAATTTATACTTGTTTCTGTTCAGTTTGATACTTCACTTTTTCTCCCTCCGTTTTAAATGTGAATCTACTCATACATGACTGATCTTCTTTTCATCTGTCTGTCTGCCTGTTTCTCTCTCTCATACACAGATATGAGAGCTGGGATGATCCGGAAGTTCCTAAATTTCACTATGGTTCTCATTATTCTAGTGCTGGGATTGTTCTCTTCTACCTGTTACGCCTGCCTCCATTTAGCCTTGAGAATCAAAAGCTACAGGGCGGACAATTTGATCATGCTGATCGTCTTTTCAATAGTGTGCGAGATACCTGGTTCAGTGCCGCTGGGAAAGGAAATACGTCAGATGTCAAGGAACTAATTCCAGAGTTCTTCTATATGCCAGAATTCCTGGAAAACAGGTTCAAGCTTGACTTTGGTGAGAAACAATCAGGAGAGAAGGTCTGTTCAAATTCTTTGAATGTTTAGTACTGGAGCTGTTTTCCCCAAAAAAAAATGTCTTCTGTTAGCGATATTAAATACTTAATGTCTCTCAACTCTTAGCAGCTAATTTTTCGATGTGGCAGTCATGTAATATGGTACAGAAGCCATGCTAAACAGAAGGTTTTGAATTCAAATCTCACAGCCACCCATTTATAAAGAGTTTCACGTGCAAGGCTTAACAAAAAAAGAATCCCACCTGCACGTGTGGGGGTGTGTTAGAGAAATTAGATATTTAGTATCTCACCTCAGTAATAGCTTTGATTTTTAGATGAGGCGATAATTCAATAGATCCTTTCCTTTTTCTTTCTATTTTTGTTTCAGATCTGGTTTTGCTGACAGATCTTTATCTTGTGTCAGGTTGGTGATGTTCTATTGCCTCCATGGGCCAAGGGTAGTGCCAGGGAGTTCATCAGGAAGCATAGGGAAGCTTTGGAGTCCGATTATGTTTCAGAGCATCTGCATCATTGGATAGACATGATATTCGGATATAAACAGAGGGGAAAGGTGGGTGTCCAATTATTGTGCTTTGATGATTAGGTGAATAACATATTCTTTTGGACTTGATAATTTATCATGAACTATCACTTTACTCAATGTAGTGGTTTATTTAGCTTTACTTCTTTTTGACGGCTTTGGATATCTTTCTTCCAATCGATTCTGGTCTCCTCATTATCCTTGAAGTAACAACTAAAAGAAATACTCCAATGCATTTGACCTCAGATATGGGCCGCGATTTAATATGTTTATCCATTTTTCTTTATCTATTCCTCTCTCTCGAAGTCCCTTCTAGTGACTACCAAGTATGTTTCATTTGACCAATTATCCTTCTCATGGATTACCCCCATTACATCCATTGTTTCATTTCAATCATGATATAAGAGAGGAGAAGAAGATGGTGAGTCCCGAATTCAAGTAGATAGATCACTTTTCTTTCCTTCAAGACTTTAAATTCTATGAATTTTTGAGCCTTATTGTCTGCCTACTGGACTAATATTTGAACCAAGGACTGTGGGTCCTTTACATTGGCAATTACACGTTAGTTAGCACCCTATTCAGTTGGTTCCTTCCTGTTTTTCAAATTTTAGTTCTAAATCATTTTTATATATTTGGCAGGCAGCTGAGGAAGCTGTTAATGTATTTTACCACTATACATATGAAGGTAGTGTTGACATTGACGCGGTCACAGATCCTGTATTGAAAGCATCTATTCTAGCACAAATCAATCACTTTGGACAAACACCGAAACAACTGTTCTTGAAGCCCCATGTTAAAAGAAAAACTGACAGAAAGTTTCCTCCTCATCCATTGAAGTACTCCACGCTTCTTGTTCCTCATGAGATCCGCAACAACTCATCTTCTATATCTCAGATACTAACTTTAGGTGACAAGATTCTCATTACCAGCGCAAATACCTTGCTAAAACCAAGAACATTTACCAAATGTGTCGCATGGGGTTTTCCTGACTGCAGCTTGCGCTTCATGACTCATAACCAAGATAGGCTTCTTTCAACTCATGAAGATCTCCACCGTGGAAACCAAATCCAGTGTGTTGGCTCGAGTCACGACGGCCAAATCTTGGTGACTGGGGCGGACGATAGCTTGGTCTGCGTTTGGAGAATTGGAATAGAAGGGGGGACCCACAGTTCACGGACCTTGCAGTTGGAGAAGGCTCTTTGTGGTCACACGAGTAGAATCACCTCTGTTCACGTTAGTCAGCCCTACATGATGATTGTGAGCGGATCTGATGACTGTACAGCAATATTATGGGACCTCAGCTCTTTGAGTTTTGTTAGGCAGCTCCCCCAATTCCCTTCACCCGTTTCGGCCATATTTGTGAACGACTTGAATGGAGAAATCATGACCGCAGCCGGTGTTGTGCTTGCCATTTGGAGCATCAACGGCGACTGCCTTGCGGCAACCAATGCCTCGCAACTTCCCTCTGATTCCATCATCTCGCTCACGGGTTCCACCTTCTCGGATTGGCATGAAACCAACTGGTATGTGTCAGGTCACCAGAGTGGTGATGTCAAAGTATGGAAAATGATCCACTGCACCAGTGAGGAGTCGGCTCAAATCAAACAAACTGTGACTAACCGGACCGGTGGGTTACAACTGGAAGGTAAAGTCCCTGAGTACAGATTGATCCTACATAGGGTATTGAAGTTCCACAAAGCTCCCGTTACCGCACTTCGTGTCTCACATGACCTAAAACAGTTGTTGAGTGGGGATTCCACCGGGCGGTTGCTTTCATGGACATTACGGGACGAAAGCTTGAGATCTTCCATCAAGAAGTGATTGTGGGAAATTACAGTTGCTGTTTTGATGCTTAGTTCTCTCCCTGTTGGTTCGCGGTGGAAGTCTCTTTGCATGCAGTCCTTTCAGGCTAAAGAAAGTAATCAATCTGTAGTGGCAATGCAGAGAATTCATGTGGTGGACTTGTAAAGGATGTGTTGGTCCCCTGTTGCAAGTGCCTCACAGCTTCAGGGCTATGACTCTGGACAAAGGCATATTTATGCGGTATGATTTGCAAGAAGTTGGATATTTGCTGTATATGGAAGATGTATGTTGTGTTGTATGTATATGTTCTAGGTGCAATGAGGTTATATTATAGCTGCTCCAATTTTTGTTGTGAAAAAATGTATAGGTACTTTTTAGGTGTTGGTATGGTATATATATTTAGTTACAGGTATCTCACATTCTGGTATGATTAGGGCAAAATATGTTATACATCAGATGAATGCCAAGTACGAAGATTTTCCTTGAGAATCAGTGTGTGGAAACACCAGGGCTTGAAGAGCGATATTGTCTGATGCATGCTGATTTTTCTTAAGTTTTGTTATTTAGATTGTCATAAAATATATAGTCCATTCAAGAAGAGGGATTCAATTAACTTCATTGACAGCTACAAAATTTGATAGTTAAGATAAACTATTATTAAATCTCTCTTTAAACATTCAATTAAATTATCTCTAAATACAAATGAATTTGATACCTTCACGAATAAGCATAACCTGTATGAATATCTCGAAAAGGGCCCCTATTTAAGGGTGAGTATAATATATTCATCCAGAAAAAAATAAAAATAAAATAAAAAAGAAAGAAGATGAAGAAAGACAGAGGCTGTGTATTAATATGGGCTTAATTGAGCTTCTAATGAGGTTTCAAATTATCTACGTAATAGTAATGGGCCTCACTTAAATTTTACCACTTGGGCCTTGGAATTGTCTTTAGGCTAGCGGCCCAAAACACTGGGTGGGAGAGAGAGAGAGAGAGAGAGAGAGAGAGAGAGAGGCCCAATCTATAAAGCAACAAAAGCCAACATCTAAATTATTATAGCTTAAGCCTATTTACTCACTCTCGAATTTTTTTTTTTGTATTATATTTATCAATGCATCTGAAAATTCCTTTTAATTAGTAGAGATTAAGAAAAGAGAAATAAATCATGATATAAAAAGTGTAATAAAATATTAAAAGATGAATATGTTGAGCAGATTAATGAGATTATTTCACAAGGCACGACAATCGTAAATATATATATATACACACACACATACATACACAGACACATTTCGATCACCATGTGCAATGTATTTGTCTGGTCTCATTCTCTGTTACACCTGCATGCCCACAAGACATTGGCTCCACCTTTTTAATTTAATAATAAATTAACTGTTAAGAATGTGACATTAATTTATTTTCCACTGATTTTCCTAATAATCAACTCTCCTTCTATAAATAGCATGCAATCCCAACCCCGCTTCTGTCCACATATACTTTCTTCTTCTTATTCTCCTTAATCTCTCTCTCTCTCTCTCTCTCTCTCTCTCTCTATCTATCTATCTATATGTACATATATATATATTACACACACACACACACACACACACACACAGAGTTCTGAGGTGCTTCACAGTAAAGTCTACAAGGGGAACAAGTGAAGCTGCCAGCATGATCTATCTTGGGATAGTTTTTGAATCAGAGGAAAAACAAAAAAGTGATTTTATATTCTGCAATATATGATATATATATATATATATATAATACTAACCCTAGCTAGGTCATGCTGTGACAGCCTCACTCTTTCCTCTTTGGGGACCCATTAATAAAGTAAGTGAACCAACAGAGAAATCCCTGTAAGTATTTAATTTTCTTTTTTAACTCTTTTTAAACAATTATTATTATTATTTTTTGTTGGTGGGATTTAATTATTTCCCTGTTTCAAACTTTAATTTCCACTCTTTTCTGTTTTTTTACTCCATAATTCTTGATTTTCTGTAATTTAAATTTCTTTTGGAAGACATATACATGTAATGACCCTACAGACATAAGCCAAGAGACAAGGCTTTAATTATCAATTTGTGTTGTTTGATAGTGTGTGTGTGTGTGTGTGCACACACACACACACATCTGTCTGGAAAAACCCTATTAAAGATCTGTTCTTTTTAACTATAGGAAAAAAAGATTATTGTTTCTTTATTTTCCCTTCTCTCTCTCTCTCTCTCTCTCTCTCTCTCTCAGGTGAAGTGATTAATGCTGCCGATCCTGGAGGAGACAAAGTTCCATCAGTAAACTCTTGGAAAATAAATTGAAAATTAGTGGAAATAAATAATCTCGCATTCTTGCTCTACATTCTTGTATATAGTGTTTAGGAAAATCAGTATTCTTTGTGTGTGTGTGTTTATGTGTAATATGTGTTAATCCGTGTCAGTTCCAATCATAAACTTGAGTTTAGCTAGAAGGTCAACAGATTAACATTAATTTCCCACATTAATTCCTTGTAATTTTCCATTATTTATCTAAACATTGGCTGTCAACTATGTGTTTGTTTGTTTTGTTTTTGTTTTTGTTTTTGTTTTTGTTTTTTCCCCCTCTCAAACAAATAATTGAATCATTGAATGGATACAAAATTAAAATTAACAGCTCGCTAAACAAGGTTAAATTGCAAAATTAAAACTGTAATTTACGTCATTTAATAATTTTGACACAAACAAAATTCAATCTGGAAATTTAAAATTTTAATTTGTGAAAAATAAATTGTAATTTAAGGATGAATTTTACCTGAAAATTGAAAAATTGACCGAATTTTATCACGTGATGCTCAAATCAATATTGAAACATGGTCGCGTGTGTGTCTGTGTGTGTAGATAGTCTATAAACAATCTCTCAAGTGCCAACCAAACAAAATATCAATATTGTTTAAATTGGTCGAGTTGAAAATTGGTAAGTTAAGAACCTTTCTCTTGGCCAGAGGCTGTTTCGACTAGGTTTCAATATCAATATCGTGTTCAACTTCTTTTTTAATTTTTTTTTTTCTTTTCTAAGTTTCATATTATATAATATCAGCCAAATTCAAAATATGTACATATGAGAACAAAATAAGTTATAAGATTAACACGTATGATGAACTCAAATAATAAAATTCAAGTTCAAATATAGAACTGGATTTGAGCAAAGTATACAAAGTAATTTTGTTATTGACTTTAGGAAAAATTGTAAAACTCTCAAGTATTTCATTTTTTTTTCCAATTAATGGCAGTTTATGTGGATGCTAATATATATATATATATATATATATATATATATGCTTATTTATTTGTTTTGTCATGTTAGCCCCAAGTAGGTGCTATACATATAGATTTCATTTAAGTAATTTTTCCTTGGATTCATTAAAATCTCCAAATTGATGCATAATATTACTGACCATGGTGCATGATCTGGTCATCCTTTAATATTTCAATGGAAAAATTAGATTATATTAAAATGTGTCAAATTTGAAAAGTTATTGAATGAAAATTGCTTAGGAACAAAATAATCAAACACTGAAATTATATAAAATTTATGTATGCACTACAAGAAAACACTCTTTTATACTAATAAAAAATTTGTGATCGAGAGATTTTGTTATAAATTTAAAGTATCTCTAATGGATTAGTGACAGAATTCGATGTAAACAAAACTTTAAAAAAAACAATCAATGATAAGACATTTACTAACAAAATTGTTATAAACGAAATTCATCACAAAAACTAAATTTATAATATATTGATTTGTCACTAAAAAGAATGTACTCTTTGTAGTGATATATATGCGCATGCGCGTGCACACACACACACAACCACACACATCACGTAATCAGTATTCGAACTCATCACAATAACTCCCAACTCCTCTAAAGGCAAGACATTTTAATAATATGCACATGCACAACCATGTACAACACTATCAATATTCAAACTCATCAGAATAACTCCCCATGCTTCTAAAAACGGGGCTTATATCTTTGTATAAATCATCATATACACAATTTTCTTTTAACCAAATAGTAAAAACATTGATTTGTGGACAAAGTGGTTGAGTTTCATCAGTACTCGTCCAACCATCATATGATTTTAATTAATTTGGTGATCCACCCAATTAATTAACAGCGACGGAAAATATGTGTGGCAGGCAGCCTGGGTCTAACATTTTGACTTGTGACATTCAAAATACAGTTTCACGACAGTAAATTAGTCCCACGAAGTAACGCTAATTATTATGTTCGAGTGAATTAAAGGCAAAGTAGAAAGAAAAGGGTAAATCAATACACATTTTTCAATTAATAATAATAATAATAATAATAATAATAATAATAATAATAATAAGTACGTGTTTGCACTTCAAGAAAAAATAATGTCATTGACGAAAAATAAAATGACATATAGAAGTGATTATAGATTTTATTTTTTCTAATTAAATCTATTTAGTTATAATAATTTTATTGTATGAAAATATAGCTCAATGATGATAAAAAAGTAATAGTTTAATTGTTATTATAGATAATTAATGATACTCTTGTGATGATAACTTAGTAACAAAATTTATTCTTCATAGAGGATCATAGAAAAGGGAGCGGGGGGTTGGGTTGGGGGGGGGGGGGGTGTTTATAGCCTTATCTCGAGCATTTTTGTATATATTTTGGAGTCATATGTAATAATAAGAAGTTATATATACTAGCGGTGCTTGCCCCTAATCATATGTATATACTTTAGTACTTAGTAAATTTATAAAATTATACGAAGATTTACTCTCACCTTTCATAAGTTTATTGAAATTACAAATAACTTCTTCTTGTTTCTAAAATTACCAACATCTCATGATATATGTCAACGTTTATGAAAAACACCTAGTCGTTAAGGTTTTTGACATTTTTCATTAAAAATTTTAGTTAATTGTTGAAAATTTCATCAGTCAAATTTTGCACTATTTTTTAAGGACCGAACTGCTCTTATTTATTGTAAGATTTTGAAACTTGAAGGGTGTTTATTATAAGTTTTCAAATTATACAAAAATTATATATGGCTGTATTTGTAATATTTCTAGGGAAAAAAAAACACGGACATATATTTACATACGCGCATATACACACAGGTCCAAATCTTTCATCTTTTTACCAACTTATGCAAATGAATATAGTATTTTGATCAACCCAACGAGACGATAAGTTGAATGGTGCTAATTTTATTGGGGTTTGACCAATGGCGGAAGAGCGCCAGTGGCAGCGAATGTGTGACATGGATGGGTGGCGCTCTCCAGCAAGTTTTTTCGGTAGAATTTGGATAGGTCTTGAGCTACTCACAATGAAAAACTCATTGGTGAAGTCGATTTTGGGATAAAGCCAATGGTGGTGGGAGAATGGAGTGGAGAAAAGGTAATGGTGGATTAAGTTTAATGTAATTTTTGTTCAATTAAATCCAAATGGATATATAGAGCGTTGATGAAATTAATTGAAGAGTATTGACAGGCTTGGAGAGACAAAAAAAAAAATAGTATGTAGCTAGATCATTTGGACGACAGCTCTGATGGTGGCACAACGACGGCTTTAGAAGTTTAGACACCACTTTATCCACCATTATAAACATAAAAGTTATTTTCATCATTCCCTCCCCTAACTTTTTCCATTTTTTTTTGTTTTGAATAAAATTAATTACCAAGCTCAAGGGGCAAAAAAGACATTACAATGTTTCAACTTGATCTAGCAATAAGCCCTCAAAATTCAGAGGATATTGATAATTTTCGAATTAAGAGTGTGTTATTTGTAATTTTGGCTAAATTTAGGAAAAGTGAATGAAACAAACGTTAAATGGATATAGGGGCAGAGAGAGAAGAGATAAGTGAAGACATTAGATAAAATGTCAAAACTAATTAAATGAAAAGTTAATTATTTGTTATTCTATTTAGAAGTACTAAACACAATTATTTTAGGGTATGTAGGTTCACAGAATGCAACACGGATTCTTGTAAGTGAAATAATTATTAAACCATCATAGAAAGAAATACACTAATTGTAATTGGACATCAAATTTGTACTTTTCCAAAGCATTTCCACAAGCACTCATAAAGAGGGATACTTAATCAATAAAATTTTTAATTTGCTTAGTCATATTGCTTGTAATCATAGTTTATCGACATGATTATTTGGACAAAAGCCACATTGCTTTGTGAAAGTCTTGTTCGTGCCATTATGTTTGGAACTTTTGCTCGATTGAAGCCTTTCTTTACTTTTTTGATATAACGACATGTTGGTGACTCCGCATGCACCCATTGGTCACTATCGAATAAAAAATAAATTGATTTTGGGGCATGCTGAAGCATACTTATTAAAATAATTATAATTAACACTTCAAAAAAAAAAGCATTATACTAATGACAGAAATTAAATAATAATATAAACTTATCGTTGATATATATATATATACTAAGTAATAATACTTTTTATATTGGTATAAGTATTAGGTGGTAAAAAAATGTTACAATATGACTCAATTCGAACAAGAATAACTGTGATGCCGATTATAATATAATTGTCACTAAACTATCACTATATCAGTGTCATTGATTAATGGCAATAGTAACGATTTAAATATAAATTTCGTCACCTTACACAACCGTGTGAATGTTAAATGAGATACATTGTCACTCAATGTACATGATTGGGGGCGAGATTACATCTCCGCAAATATAAGAGGTATTTTATTGTTTTTCAGAGAGGAAAGAAATTTTTTAATTTTTTTTAAAAAAAAATACATAAAAAAATTGAATTTCCTGTAACGAATGGAATTAAGAAAAAAAAAAAAAAAAGAAGTTGAAAAACAACAGAATGTCAATATCATGTACCGGCAAACTTTAGTGTGAATTATTTTCATATTGTCTTGTTGTATGTGATATATATTTGCCTTTATAGATGAGACTCCAATATTGTTACTAAATTGATAGTGAGATCTTTTTCAAATTGCTTTACATCATAGCTGACAACAATTCGATGTGGGATTGGGCAAAAGCATCTGACAAATGGCAATCCATGTTTCGAAAGAAAAACTTGTCCTCATTGAACAAAGAGAAGATGCTCATAATTGGGAAACTAGAGAAGCTATTCTTTGGCACATATGCAATATTGTCATGTTACATTATGTGAGTTCAGTGTGTGTGTGTGGGGGTGTGGGGGGGTGGGGGGGGGGGGGGAGGGGGGTTGAAAAAGGAGGTGTTCGTAGACTGATGGTTGCAGTCGTCTCCCTTTTTTTTGAGGTGTTCGTAGACTGATAGTTGCAGTTATCTCCCTTTTTTCGATAATATATATACACATATATATACATGATTAATTATATTAAAATCCCTTTGGAAATACCTAATTTATCGATTTACCCTTTCATATTTCAAAATTACACTCATCTTCAACTTCGGCTTTGAAGTTTCATCTTTTAACAATCGTCCCTTTTTGTGAGGTTTTTAAGTAAAAATGATGATTTAATTTGCGAACTGACCACAAAAATTTTGTTCTATTTTTGCGCTCCCTTATGAATAACCGAATGTTTATATTTTGTAAAAATTAAATATAACTTTTCAAAGTTGAATTTTTTTAGCTTCCACTTGAGAGGTTGCATCACATGATTTTGTTAGGTAAGATGCCCTTTCCTTTCTCCTACAAGAACAAAAGAAGCCATGAAAATGGTCCCCTATATATGAGCTTCAATTTTTGGTGTATATATATAAAAGCATCAATTTTCAGTAATTCACAAGTGACGTTAGTGATTAGGGCTAATGCGGGCACGTTTACTTAAAAAGGAGACCAAAGTATTTTGACATAATAAGAAAACAATTATTTAAAGGGAAAAATCTTCAAACTAATGTTTTCTTCACTAAATAATAGCCAAGACTCAAGTAGGGATAGCAACAAGGCAGGTGTGGAAGAATCCAAGACTCGAGACACCCGGCCAGGGACACCAGCTCCTTTTCAGCCCTCGACCTTCCCCGCCTCGGTTTGAGGGTTACGACATTTGATAAATTATATATATCAGTATCGGAATTTCACTTTAACTATGATATCATTAAATTTTCATTCAATAACTTACAATCTAAAGGATATCATCAATAAGGGGGTCATCAGAGGCAATGTGGTTTTTCCTATCTGTTAAATAACTATGTCATTTAAAAGTTTAAACTATTAGAGAGGAGAATCAATTATATATTTAAGATCTCCAACACGCCCTAGTGGACTTTTTCTTTTTCAAGCATTGCACGTGAAACTTCTTCTTAAATAGGTAGCAGTGGGATGATCTCCAATACACCCCCACATATGCAAGGGGACTTTTTCTTTTCTAAGCCTTGCATATAAAACTTTTTTTTTTTAAATGAGTGGCTATGAGATTGGAATACATAATTAACTTTTTATTTGGCTTGGCTTGAATACTGTATTAAATGACCACCTTATCTAAAAACTTAAATTATTATAGATGAGAGCCAATTATATATTTAAGATCTCCAACACTCTCTTTCTTCTCAAATTAATAAAATGTCCAATTATATGTGTGTGTGTGTGTATGTATATTATTAAAACAAAAAATTCCCAGTTAAGAGTAAAAAAGATTACCCTTTTAACTAGTTTTGTAAAATTTCAATATCATCTCCCCTCTTCCAAATTAGGTTGATATAAAAAGTCACAGAGGCTTGGGCGTGACAATATTTGTCTCACTCTATGGACCACCACTTGTGCCTCATGAATTCATCATAGCCTATAGTTTCGTAAAGCTTTTCGCCCCCCCCCCCCCCCCCCCCCCCCCGTCTCTCTCTCTCTCTCACACAAACACACACACATACATATATATATATATATATATAATCCATCAATCTATATATATTCATCAATTCTCTTCATACGTTTTCCACTAAATTAGCTGTAGAAAAGTTTCAAATTCCATGCACTGTATATGTATGTATATATCCTCCATATATATCTCTCTTCTTCTCCACCACTACCGTCACCACCAGTCCACCACCACAAGTCCACAAGCAAATGGAGACTGAATATATACACATACATATATATCATGTATGGATCGTGCACCAGTACCAGTTGAAGCTGCCAGCATGATCTTAACTTGCCCTTTCACACTTAGGGAAGATCAGATCATGTGGCAGTTTCAACTGTTGATGGGATCACGAAGTTATATTTAACACCCTTCTCTTGTGTATCTAATAAAGTTGATTCTTTTTTGTGTTTTTAATTTTTCTTTTTCTTCATTATTACTTCATAATATTAGTCTTTTTATGCATAAAGTAAATCACACACACACACACGTATATATATATACATATATATATATATTGTTTTTCTGAATTCAAATGACCATGAACAAATATAGGAGCTATAAGGTCATTTTTCTTGTGACCGACGAGAAGCCATATTTTTTTTTCCCACAATATATCGGTCGTACTTCGGCAACTTCAATATTCTTATAGTTAACTATTCCATTTTCCAACAAATACAAGAACACACACACACACACACACACATCACAAATACAATAATACGTACACACACGCACATGTATATATATATACACAGACACACACACACACACAATGGTAGAATTGCATATAGATCAGGTATCGCACGTTTAACATTATTCCATATAAATAGCATTAAATTTGATTGGCCAACCTAGTTTTCTTTCAGTCCATTTCATAGTTGTCCTTCCATGCTCCTATTGATTTTTCTTAATTTAAGTATTGGGCGAATTACACTGACCACCCCTGAGGTTTGATTAATTTACGAAAAACTTCCTACTTTTTAAAAAATTATCAAAAACCCCCTAAGGTTATATCAATATTACAAACTTATTTTAATTTCCGAAAATAACACTTCCCTCTTTTTGGGTGATTTACACGAACCACCCCGAGATTATATTAATTTACGAAAAACCCCCTGCGGTTTCGAAAATTACCAAAAATCCCCTGAGGTTATACCAATATTACAACTAGCACCTACTTAGGTTGACTTATCAACAATATTAATTCTTTTTTTTTTCCCTCTGTAATATTGTTATCATAAAATTTTCATGTAATAGATTTGAAAAAAAATGTGATGATTTATTCAAATAAATATTTTGAATTTAATACATTAAAAGTATCTACCAACTTATCAAGTATGTCATATTATCGTTAATACGGAGTAAATTTTAAGAGAAATGAGTTAGAGTCCTCAAGCTAAATAAAGTTTTCAAGTGCATTATTTAATTTCAATTTTTTTTTCAATCAATGTTTATATTTCTCATTTCACATTATGGATATATACGATGCATATAATTATATTTTTCTCAAATATAAATTTAGCACATATTACGTATATTTAGTATAAATTCATAACATTGAATTCAGAATATTTATTTGAATATGTAATCACATTTTTTTTCCAAATCTATTACATGAAAATTTTATGATAGTAATATTACATAGGGGAAAAAAATTAATATTGTTGATAAGTAAACCTAAGTAGGTGCTAGTTGTAATATTGGTATAACTTCAGGGGAGTTTTGGTAATTTTTGAAACTACAGGAGGTTTCTCGTAAATTAACATAATCTCAGGGTGGTCAGTATAAATCATCCAAAAACAGAAAAGGGGTATTTTCAAAAATTAAAATAAGTTTGTAATATGGATAGAACCTTTGGAAATTTTTGGTAATTTTTAAAAAAATAGAGAGTTTTTCATAAATTGATCAAACCTCAGGGTTGCCAGTGTAATTTTCCCTTAAGTATTTGTTCTATCTCGATAGCTTATTATAACTATTAGATGCACTCTCGAAACTCAAGGTTTTGATTCGGCCACTTTATACACAAGTGTGTGGTGTGTATTCTCTTATGTGCATGTGTGTTTGTTTTAAATTTGGGTCTCAAGAGAAATCAATTTATTTTTTGATTAGTTTATGTTGTACTTTTTTTTTTTAATTTAAAGAAAAACCAGGAAGAGAATCTTGTCAAACTTGGGCGTGGGAATCTACAGATGCGTGTTAGAATTCTTGGTGACAAAATTTATTCTTGTGTCTAGGACCTGTTTGGTGCTTTTGAGATCCCTTTTTCTATCATTCTAAATTTAATCCATTCTTTATATCCTTTTTCTATAATTGCCTGCGAATCTTGAGACTTGCTATTCTTAGCAAATCATCATATTTTATCAACCAAACACTGATTTAGATTTTGTGTCATTAATATATCACTTCCTTATACCCTTGATATTCCAGCGCATGACCAATATTTGATCCGTGACATTACATTTTTTTGGTAATACGCAGAGACACCACTACACGCAAACACTACCATGATTCGAACACGTACATTACACTCCCTGAATTCTTTTTCACTATGTCCCTGCATACAATTAACTTTGTTGAAATTAATAGGTTTTCTTGGCTCACATGATTGAACTGCAAACAAATCAAAATCGTAGACCTCCTCTACACAGCCTCGTCCCCTGGTTTCTTTCAAGAACTCACAATATTGTCAGCAGTTCTTGAACAATAAAAATGGAAAAATAAAATATAAGAACCAACAAAACAAGAATTAAGGGATAAAATCCCAATAATGTTCAACCAGTGAAAAACTTCACAGCAGAGGATATACCCCAAGTGTAACGAGAGAGAGAGAGGAAAAACAAGAAAAACACTACAGTGTCTACATCTAAATACACAGAAAATCCATCTATAAATTTTGATTCTCTCTAACAAGGAATTGAGCTCACCACGGCCGGAGTATAAATATCATTTAAAATCTATAACCTGAAAACAGAAGTTCAAACCAAAAAGAACTCATCATAAATTAAATGTTTCTCATCACCTTATTTCAAGTGATCTGTACAACATAGGCACATATATGAAGCAGAGGGCTTGATGGGACCCCACCACCTTGAATCCCCTTTCGACTTGAAATCCAGTGAATGTGTCTCTATGAAAAGACACGTGAAGAATCATGTCCTCATCATTACTACAAATAGTTCTTTGCCTCGAAAAATATTTGATGCTGTGAACTTTGGCAATAAAGAATTTGACGGGGAGCAACTATTTGCTTCAAAGAATTTCTTGCATAATCAGAACGTCAATTGCCTATCAATATGATTAAATCATCAGGATAGGAATAGGAATGTTTCATATTTTCAGCAATAAGAGAACATAACAATCTATTTCAGAACTTTGCACAAATAAGTGTTGCAAAACATAGCAGTTTCAGGGCTAACGAATGTTGCTGAAAGACAGACCAGGCAAACCAAAATCTCCATCATTTGTGAATCAAGCTTAAGACAACATTGTCGTTTTCTTCAGAATTTACACAGCACACTTCACTTAGAACTCATCCCATCTTATTAACATCTAACAAAATCCATGAAAACCTTAGTTATCCTTCATTAACACAGCAAATAGCAAATGCTCCAAGGACAACTATTTTCTCATTTCTATATTTTAAAAGTTCTCTTAGTAGAACGAAAAGATATATTTCACAACCAAGGATCCCATTACCTCTTCTGGAATGGTACCTGTAATTTATTCAGTTACAGGGGTATAACTAAACTGGAAGTACTGTAACTGGTCTGATCAAAAGCTAGAAGAAAACTTTATGGAAAGCTTTCAGCGTATGGAAAAAATGAAACCATTGGAACCAACAAGATCAGTACCTTTACATTATGCATTTTGTTGGACTTGCCGGTGCAGTTGCAACATCCAGTCTGCATAGCTATTTGCACCACCATTCTGGTCATCCACTAGATTTGTAAGGAGGAAGAAACCTTCTCTTGGTTGTTCACCTTGCCTCACAAGATGACATAGTTGAAAATATGACGGGTCACTCTCCCTAAATTTATCAAGTATCCTCATTAGCTTTCTTGACATTTCATTGTCTCGTAGAGAAAGGCTAACCTGGATTCAGCAAGTCCATAGAAACCCATTTTAGAATATGCCAACATAGGATAAATTGCAGCTAGAAGCAACACAATGAGGCATATGTTTGCAAACAAAGAACCAACCAGTTCCCGAATTGAATCCTATTCCGCACACTATCTAATTGATGCAAAATTGAATTGAAGTGATGCTTAGAGATCTGATAGTAACAACCATGGGATGTTTTACCATGGAAAAAAAAATCGAATGAGTTAGCCATTCATGTTCAGGATCAGAGCGTGAATCTACCAAATAAAAGCTCGTCTTTATTTGGACCTCAAACAGGTTTATGAAATTTTAGAAAAAAACAAGAAGAGAAAAAAGAAAAAAATGTAATGCAAGAGAAGATATGAAAGTGTTGAAGTAAATTATGCCCCACCTTTGAGAAGTCACCAACAAAATCGTCCCCAAGCAGATTTCGACCAATATCAGGTGATATAGATCTACCAAACCATATAACAAACCGGAAACCATCATCGAATATATAAAGACCTCTGGCATCTAAGCTCTCTACAGTAAGAGGTAGCCTCCTTTTGATGATGGAAGATTCGTCACTTTGAGGAGATATCTGGGAATCGGTAAGATTTGCTTAAGAACCAAATCAAGTGCGCCTCTTAAGCAAATCAAGTGCGCCACAAGAGAAGAAAATGGAAATTTTCAAGATACTTACAAGATAATCATCCAAACGAACCAGGTTAGGATACAGAAGTTTCAGTAAGGTTTTAACAGGTAAAACCATCATTGTATGGCCAGCTGCACAGCGTTCATCAAGCTGGGCATCAGCATATCCACCTCGGAGGGGTGTTGATTTACACAGCTGCTAATTCATACAACGGTAAGAATTTCAGTGATTCAGGGTAAATCATTCTTCCACTCAGACGATGCTGAACAGCATAAAGATTTCTGTATTCTCTGAGGGCTTTGACAATCCTAAGTTGAACAGCATTTCGAGATTCTTCCAACTTGTAGGACAAAGATTTTTCAATTGCTGCATATCAGTTTATGTCAAACTTGGATCCAAATTGGTCTGCAATAATCAAGTTAAAAAACCCAGATACTTCTATCTACTTAGGGGAGGTTGTTGAGTAATAGGGAGAGAAAGTGCAACTTCTTTACCTAGCCTGGAAAATAAAGAAACAATTGCCCCAGTGTCAGCCAGGCGATACATTTCTCCTAGTTCTGCAACAACTGGAGCTGCTGTAGTATGAACCCTGATACGCCTTTCTCCAGAAGATGATGTATATCTTCACAATGGTTAAGGTAACATTATACTCTGTCCTCTATGGTTTAAGTCCAAAAGGGTCTGAAAGGACATAGAAAGCAAATAACAGCCAATTGAAAGACTTGCAAATTTTCTGCTGAATCAAAAAGTATTAAAGGAGGGAAGAGAACTTTAAAATAACAAAAAACCGCCAACAATACGATGGTAAGAAAGCCACATGTGGATGAGAGGGAAGATGGGACATAATATAAATAACTTGAACGCCAAAAAGAAAAGGAAGATCCTCATATTGCCGTCACCATGAACCACAGAATTCACAAAAGACATGCATATACATGCATAAATATACAAGATGAAGCCTAATTGAATGAGACAAGGATACAGCAATGCAACTTGGAAATACACAATCTGTGTGGTCAGAAGTGTCTCCTCAAGAGACAACTGTGCTGCATAAGCTTTATCACAATCAGATGCGGGAAGTGCTAGTAAGTCTGAGGTTCTCAGCATAAAGTTTCCATGATAAGATGTGAAGCGCACTCCTGCAGACAAAAAACAGAAGTTCTGATTATCAGAACTCTGCCCATAGATATGAAAGAAGATTCAAACTAGATCCTGCTATAGTCGTGTCTTTCTTTTGTTCAAATAAATAGCTTTCTGCATAATTATTGAATTTATTCATCCTCCCAACCTCCAATATAAGAACTTACCTTTTGAACATCTTATTCGCAACACTGCTTCCCAAGCAGTCTCTCTAGTAAGATCTCTGGTTAACTCATGTCTCAACTTGTCTTTGTGCATACTTGACTGGAAACTTGGATAATAATACACTTGACCACCAGTATATTTTGCCAGTGTTCCTACGAATCAATTAAAGAATCATATTCAACACATAGCAGGTGCAGACCAAGTCTCAGTGGTGTTCCACCAACTTAGGAAAGTAGAGAACTCCATTCTAAGCCTGGAGAATTTACTCATATATTAATCACTCTGATATCAGTTTCAATGCTCCTTATCTACTTAGTTACTGCAAAGAATTAGTTCACAGATCATATCAATAGCAAGAAACTTAACTTGGTTTTCAGTTTTAAGTAAAGAGAATCAAAATGCATATGTTTAAGGCATTGGAATTGCAAGTAGACTTTATACCATGCTTTTGCTATATCCTTATTGTCAAGAAAAGAAAGAAAGAAAGAAAGAAAGAAATAGGGTGGGTGTGGGTGTGTGGGTGGGGGGTGGGGGGGTGTCGTAGAAGAAAAGGTAAAAGGCCTTTTACAGTATCAAAGTTGTTACTGCATTCCGCATCATATCTTTGCACCATAATATGTACTACATTACAGTTTAAATAATTTACAAGTCTAGTTTTCCTAATTCCAACTAGATTTTAAACCAAAGTCAATAGG